>OZ014469.1:5917444-6175800 GCA_963965965.1 Trididemnum nubilum
ATACGGACATATTAGAGCAAATCATGTGTTTTGACCGCAAGGATGTGTCGCTCAAATTTGATTTTTTACTTGATAACGTGTTAAACAAAGTCGAAGTTCAAAGATATTAAAAAGCAACATGTAGATCCTTCTGTAAGTTTCAAAGTATCGGTATTTTAGACGCTAGACACACAAATATGCAAAATCTGAAGAGTTAATTATTGTTGTTATTGTTTCAGTTCAAGTTTCTGAGACTTGTATAATTGTTTTAACGTAAAAAGCAGCTATTTTTTCTACTTTAAACAAAAACATTCTAATAAATCGTAACCTTTGATTAACTTTCTTGCATTTGTGACGAATAATTTTGTCAAAGCTATCTTAAAATTGTATGATTCCTTTGTCTTAAATGAAGTTTTTACCATAAATAGCATTAAATCTGTTTAACATAGCAACTTTTTACTGATTTCCACGTTTTAAAGTAAGTCTTTTTGTGAAAAAATAAATTCTTTCGGTTTTATTCGTTTTGAATTGCTTGTTTTCCTTAAAAAACTGTAATTTTTAACAATTTTTACCCAAGCAATTTTCTCAGACCTTAAATTTGATAGAAAATGTTCCAAAATATTAAAATAATCGCAATATACAGCAACCACAAAATTTGGTGCATTTTAGGCTTAGGCCTATCACTTTTATTTATTTACATTATTTACAATTTCACTAAACGAACGTTTTCGGCACTACCACTGGCCCTCTTCAGGAATATCTAAATAGCAATAATAACTTTAAGAATCCGAATCAAATAATAAACTAATCTTCAAAAGGTTAAAACATTGCTGTACTTTTTTAGTGTCTACTAGCCTACGTTAAGCTCAGCAAGAACGATTCAAATTTACAACTGGAATGACAAGAGTTAGCAATTATGACGAAACAAGCATTATGATGAAACAAGCATATTTGTGTCATAATGCTTGTTTCGTCATAATTGCTAACTCTTGTCATTCCAGTTGTAAATTTGAATCGTTCTTGCTGAGCTTAACGTAGACTAGTAGACACTAAAAAAGTACAGCAATGTTTTAACCTTTTGAAGATTAGTTTATTATTTGATTTGGATTCTTAAAGTTATTATTGCTATTTAGATATTCCTGAAGAGGGCCAGTGGTAGTGCCGAAAACGTTCGTTTAGTGAAATTGTAAATAATGTAAATAAATAAAAGTGATAGGCCTAAGCCTCAAATGCACCAAATTTTGTGGTTGCTGTATATTGCGATTATTTGGTACAAAAAGTCGACCTCTTTGCCGAAACTATATTTTGCCATTAGCAACAGAAGAGGTGTAACAGTTCGAGACCTGAGGCAGGTTGAAAAGTTTGGCTACAAAGTTTTGAAACTAAGGTTGGATGTCAAATATTTTGAAACGTGTACTGATTTAGGCCTGTGTCCACAATTCCTCAAGTTCAAAGCTCCAAAATTAAAAGTTTACAAAAACTCGTCAGAACTGTATCAAATTGTTGTTAGCAAAAAACTGAAAGAAGTGAGAAAAGATTTGGCAAGAACAGAAATAGAATATGTAAGAAAGAAAAGTGTCTTACAGCATCTAGGAATAGTAGAAAAAGGATGTCTTTCTTCTCTATTACAAGATAAGTTTCAAAAAGCAGCAAATAATACCATTGTGACTCATAAAAAGAAGCTTACACAACTTTGGTTGAAGCAACGGAGATGTAGCCCAGAATGCATAATCAATGTAAGTAAAAGAGAATTAACAATACTAGAAAAAGAAACCCTAAGATTTGGTCTCGATAATCATATTTTATCAAATAAACCAAAAGTTGATGATATTAAGTGTAACATAGAACGAACCTTGCACTCACTCAAAACGATTGAAGGACTGGCAGTTGATGACGAAATCCGAGACGAAATAAAATTTGCCACTAAGAATTTTACCAATAATGCCAAAATATTATGTTCGGATCGAAAAAACACAGCACTACACCGGACTCTATATAACCTAAGTCAAGAACCGGACATTAAAGTGTGTAATTTCGAAAAGGGAAGAGGTGTAGTAATTATGGACTCTAATGATTATTACTCAAAATTAGATGATATCGTTAACGACCAATCCAAATTCCATGAACTTAAAGTGAATTCCAAAATTCACCCGGTAATTGCAAAAGAAAAATCGATTAGTTATTATGTGCGCAAATATCTTAAAGATTTTGGTCCAGAAACTATGCGAAGACTAATTCCGAGTGGCAGCAACCCCGGAAAAATATACGGATTAGTGAAAATACACAAGCGTGACAATCCTTTAAGACCCGTTGTATCGATGATCGGCACACCAGAATATCAATTAGCTAAATTTCTTGATTCGTTGATTAAACCGTACATTCCGCAAACATACATGCTACAGTCGACCAATCAATTTCTTGATGATCTAGCCAATTTTCAATTTCATCCTGCTCATAAATTAGTAAGTTTTGATGTCTCATCCTTATTTACGAACATCCCATTAGAAGAAACGATCCAAATTATAACTGATACAATATACTCCGACCAATCGAGCCAAAATCAGCCAATTGTAAACAAAGAGATATTTGCAAAACTCTTAAGGCTAGCAACCAAAGGAATATTTATGCACAGGAATAAATTCTATAAACAGCATGACGGTGTTAGAATGGGCTCCCCTTTAGGTCCAACCATTGCCAATTTTTTCCTTGCACACATGGAGAATAAATTGCTTAATTCAAACTTAAACTTTCAGCCAAAACTATACCTTCGCTACGTCGATGACATTTTTGCTGTTTTTAATAATGATACGTCTTGCTCAAAATTTTTGGACCTTCTAAATTCTCAACATAAAAGTAGCAAATTTACAGTAGAGCATGCTTCTGAAACCATCCCTTTTTTGGACGTTGAAATTAAACTAAATCACTCTGGCATAGACACATGGATTTGGAAGAAACCAACTCATACAAATTTATTATTAAATTTTAATGCATTTTGCCCACTCAAGTGGAAATCTGGTTTGATTCTATGCCTTTTAAATCGTGCTAAACGAATATGCTCCAACAACACACTATTCCAGAAAGAAGCAGAAAATATGAAAGCTATGTTTAAGGCCAACGGTTATCCCAGCAAGTTTTTTGACAAATTATTGCAACAATTTCAAAGCCAAAACAACAGTAATCAGTCTTCCGTTGATACCGATCAAACTTCTAGCAGTTCTACCCATGAATATCCAATTGTTATTCCGTATTTTGGTAAAGATTCACGACGATTTGTTAACAAATTTTCGAAAATAATCAGAAATCAACTGAATGGTAAAATTATCCCGATCTACAAATCATTTAAGGTCAAATCTTATTTTCAACTAAAATCCAAAACACCTGTGGCTCTGTGTTCAAATGTTGTTTATCAATTTACATGTTCGTGTGACACGAACAAGACATACATTGGTATGTCCTCCAGACATCTGAGCACTAGAGTCCAAGAACATCTAAATTTCAATGGTAACCAGAAAAGTTCAATTAAAGACCACATAATGTCCTGCAACAATTGCTCTAATAAAAAAACTGGCTTGGATTCATTCAAAATAATTCGAAAATGCCGTTCTGAGTATGACACCAAAATTCACGAAGCTCTCCTGATCAAGAAACACTCTCCTACTCTCAATCGTCAACTTTACGCCAACGGATCATCATTTCTGCTGCAAGTTTTTTAACCATAAAATTCTATGACAGTTGTTGGACATACTTAGTGTTTGCTATATTTCTGAAATCATAATGCTTGTTTCGTCATAATTGCTAACTCTTGTCATTCCAGTTGTAAATTTGAATCGTTCTTGCTGAGCTTAACGTAGACTAGTAGACACTGAAAAAGTACAGCAATGTTTTAACCTTTTGAAGATTAGTTTATTATTTGATTCGGATTCTTAAAGTTATTATTGCTATTTAGATATTCCTGAAGAGGGCCAGTGGTAGTGCCGAAAACGTTCGTTTAGTGAAATTGTAAATAATGTAAATAAGAAAAAGTGATAGGCCTAAGCCTCAAATGCACCAAACTTTGTGGTTGCTGTATATTGCGATTATTTGGTACAAAAAGTCGACCTCTTTGCCGAAACTAAATATTAAAATGTCTAGTAATCGCTTAGTTAAAAAAGATAATGTTTATTATTTTTATTCAAAAAGTCTAAACTTTTTTGTTTTCGTAGCCATAGTTTTGCAAAAAACACTCAAAACCTTGCATTTCTTCATTTTAAATTGGAACTTTAATTAAAAATAATATTTTTTTCTACCTTGAAACAAAAAACGTTTAGCTAACATTTCAAATTTTTCAATAATTTTTTAGTTTTACACTGATTTTTTACTAAAATGCCATAAAATTTAACCAAAATAGATAATGCTTATTAATTTTAGTCAATAAACCACAACTTTTTTTGTTGTTGTAGCAATAGCTTTGCAAAAAATCTTACATTTTATCATTTTAAATCGAAAGTTTCAGTAAAAATGAACTTTTTTGTACTTTGAAACTAAAACGTTTACCTAACATCTTAAAATTTTTAACAATTTTTTAGTTTTACACTGATCTTTTTAGTAAAACACCGTAAAATTTTATACAACTACACTCTATCTTGAGTTAAAACAAGATCTTTTGCTAGTTTTTTGGTGTTATTCGCTATCGAACCTTGTCTTGTAGTCTCAAATTCACGTCAGTTTTTGCAATTTTCTTGTTTGCGTCAAAATGTTTTTTGCGGAAATATCTCAAAATCTTAACAATTTTTTTATTCAAGCGACAATTCAATCTTAAAACGAATACTGTTTGACGAATTTTTAATCTAAATGTCTACACAAAGTCGGGTTTTTTATTACTTAATCTTGTTTTACAGGAATAAATTCATTAAAATATTTTAAAACTTAACGCTTTATTTGTCCTAAGTTTAAATTTTAACAGACATAATTGAAAAGCTTGCCTAAAACCTAAACTTTCCATTAATTTTTTTTCATTGTGTGCCGATAATTTGATCGAAATCTTGGGTTTCTTCATGATGGTTATTACTTTTTACCTAATATAGTAAAAATTTTAACTGTTTTCGTGTTTTTATGAGAAATGTTTGATCAAAGACATTCAAATACTTGCATTTTCTTGATTTGAATAAGCGTTTTTGTTAAAAAAAACGAAAATTCGCCTAAAATTAAGACATCTTGATGATCACGATTACGGGTGAAACAGACTGCAGATTCTTAAATCTTTAATTTTTGACAAGTACTATATTATGAAATTCACTCTGAGCTACGCTGTCAAAGACTTTTTTTTCGAATCGGTTGAATTCAAACTCCACTCACTCATCATATATTTTATTGGAATATTTAACATGTTGATAATTTTGTAAAATATTTCAAAAAATTTACCTTGAAGTCTTGTTTGAAAGCGATATTTTTTATAGTTATTCCGGAGAATCGTTCAAAATTAAACCTCTTTTCATAATCTCGGTTATAAATTTACCTGAAACATGTACTTTAAATCAAATATTTTCTAAATTCTTAAATATTGTAACGATTTTCTTGGTTGTGGTAATTTGTTTAAAAGATATTTCAACGTTATACAATTTGTTTGTATTAAACAACATTTTGCGAGTTTTTTGAGTAATCGTGTTTACATAGAGGTAAATTTGTGAAAAAAGTAATCGTATACTAAAAAATGAATATGATTCAATTAATTCATAATTCTCTAAAATTTTGTTTTTTATCGATTAATATTGTTTTTTTTTTATGGGAACAAATTCAATAAATTCTCTTGGGTCCTTGTAATTTCTCTGTCGTGAGCAAAAACTGTAACGTAACAATGAAAAGTGTTGGTCTAAAATCTTAAATTTTTATAAGTTTCTTGTTTACATAAGAATAGTTTGATCAAAAAAGACATTCAAAGTTCAATTTCTTTGACTTGAATAAAAATTTTATCTAAAAAAAAAAACCGAAAACTCACTTAAAATCGCACAAGTTTGAAATATTCTTACAGTTTTGTGTAAATAATTGAAGTATTACAATTTTTTAACGATGATTTTGCCGTATTATTCGATACGGCGATGGCAATAGCTCAGTGGTAGAGCGTCGGGTTAGTGATCGAAAGGTTACTAACCCCTGGCTCGAACTGATAATGCGCTGTTGTGTCCTTGGGAAAGACACTTTACGCTAATTTCTCATTGCGACCAGGCAGTCTACCCGTTGCGGTGGCCCAGCTTGATCTTGCGATAAGAACTCAAGAAGCGGTGCTCTGTGTCGGTGTGGTTAGACAAATACCGTGCCTGGTTCATTTAACTTTTTATAAACTTTGTCTTTATGTCAGAGTGATTTAATCAAAATATTGAAAATCGTCTGTTTATTCTGAATACTGCTTTTACCTTAAAAATTTTTGAGAAATTTACTGGTCTTTGTAGAAATGATTCAATCAGAGACATTTGAAACCTTCCAACTTCAACTTAAAAATTTTGTAAAATTATTGTATCGATCAAAATGTAGGGACTTCGTTTTGGAGTGGTATAAAAGCATGTCGATCAAATTGTTTAAAAACAACACTAGTTTTTTTTTTTTCTTCGAGCACAATTGAGAGACTTACTGCGATTTCAACTTTCAATCTCAGGTAAAAATTGAAGGTGTCTGCTATGCATCGAGTCCTGTAAAACTTCTGCGGCAATGGAAATTTTTAATCTTAATAGATTTATTTTTTCGGATGAAATTGAATAGATATCTGTAATGGTAAAAGTTTTTAACCCCGGTCAAATATACTGCAGCTTTACTCCTTTGGGGTGAAATCAGAGATGTCTGAGGTACTTCAGGCTTCTAACCTCAAAGGTTTAAGGTTTCGAAATTTTTTTTTTTTTTGTACAAGGATTGTGGAAGAAATAAAGAAACCCAGACGTGTGAGAAGCAAGTTACCAATAGTTATGCAACACTTGAAAATAGACTTATGTAGCAAATTTGGGGCTCGTCGAGTGAATAGAAATAATAAAAAACTCGCCTTTTCGTCTTGTTCAACACAAAAAATATACCAATGTTGATTTATTACAATAAAAACACTGCAAACAAAGCACAACTCTGAGTAAAGAATGTTTAGATTTTCGGTAGCGTTTTTTTTTTCAGCGTTTTATTCGCTTTGCCGCGCCAGTCGTTGTTCGTCGGTTTCGCACAGCGGATAAATAGTCACAAAAATTGCTTGTGACCTTGGGGAGTTAGATGTCAAGTTTCATCATTTTAATAACCAGCGAATTGTAGTTGTTGAGAAGATACAAAAAACAACGTCGAGGTCAGGTTTTCCATTTTGAAACATAGCTGATAGCTGTCTACTGCCACCTCCTGTTGAATTTCTGCTTTTTTTTTCTGAATTTCACAATTAAAACATCATAGTAAACTTAGAATGAATAGGTCATGACAGTTAACGTGTTTGAGTATTGATGGTGTAATTTAAGATCGATAGACTCTCACTTTTTTATCGATTTTTTTGTCACAGATGTTACATCGAGTGAGAAATTCGCTACATCGAAAACAAACACCCAAATGTTTACACAGTTTAAAGACCACATCCCTTTCTTCTTTCTTGCATCTTTTACATTTTCCTTCTTCTTCCACAATTTTTCTTGCTTCTGCCAGAGTCATTTGTCGATCTTCAGGGGTATCCAACAACGTTTGAAGAAAATCTTCAAAGTTATAAAAATTATTGTCGTGTTCTTCATATCTTTGAGTTAAAACGCGTCTGATTTTTACCTCCCCAAATCCTAGCGTTTTCAGAATTCTCACATTTTCTCCATGATCCATTTCATTGTTTATTGATTGCCACATTTTCAATTTTCTGGAATTAGTAAAAGTCGGAGAAGTCTGAAGTTCTGGTTGAGGTTTCAGATATTTCATCAAATCGCCAACGAGTTGAACTGAAGCGGGATTTGTTATAATCGGACGTTTCAAATCACGGTATTTTTTAACTTCGTTTTTGACAAATTCAACTCCTCTCTTTTTTAAAATGTATTCACACAACGGATACCATTTTGCATGTTCCTGAAAAGGGTCATCAGTCGGTTCCCAATTTTTTAAACCACCGTTGCAGTAAAAACACTTGACTCTATCTCGATCACCGAGGTAGTAAAAACCAGCGTCAGCAAATTCACGACAGGTCGCTTTAATTCGTGCACCTGGCCAATTGATCGATTCAGTAAAAGTTTCCAATCGGTCAGCGTACTTTTTCAGATGCCCGTTTCTGGGAAATAGACATTAAAACTTCGAATTTTTGCTTGAGGTAGTAGAACTAACGGGTAGTGCAACGGAGTCACAGCAATCACCCATGATGATAGAATATGAAAAATGTGTGACTACAGGTGAATTTACATACCAGTTAGGGTGCGTTTAGACTGGACGCGAAGCAACGCGAAGCGACGCAAAGCAACCAAAATTTGACGTCATCGACAGCTCGCGAAAGGTTGCGACCGCTCGCAACCTTCGCGAGCAGTTGCGCAACAGCGCTTGCTTGCAGGCTGTAGTAAGATAACCAACTAATTCACTGATTTGATTTTTACGATCGTAGTTTGCTAGAAAATAATATAAATAGTTCATTTGTATGGTTTAGCGCCTATTCATCAGTCCAAAGAGTAGGCCTAGGTTGTTGGCAAAGTTAGATTCGCGATAGCCCTAGGCTAACCAAGTTAATTTGGATCTAGACAGCTAAGGCTGTAAATCCTAGAGTGATTTTTCATAGCTATGCTGGATCTCAAAGCTTCATTATAATGAATGCAGCAAAGCAGTAGGCCTAGCTTTTAAACCAAAACTTTTTATTCTGTGCAGCATAGCAGAAGACCAGTCCAGTAGTTCTTTTGGCTGAGCAGCTTTTGATTTTTTGTCTTAAAGTAAACTTAAACTAACATGATGTTTTTTTTTTTCAGAATATAAAATAACCCACCAACAGGCTAGTTTTGAGTGTGTTGATATGTTTTTACCCATTGTTTGTTAGCTTGTTGTTTTAAAAGTAACCACAATTGAACAATTCCTTGAATACTGGAAAACTCGTAAAACTTTTTTCACTGCCTTTTTGACCAAGCCAACTTGGTGAAAAGAACTGTATTTAGAATTGGTTTCAAGCTACACTGCTACATACAAGAGCTAGATAGATAGATACAAAAAATCGAAAAATTCCTATGAAATTTTAGATTGGCCTAATTAGTAGTCACTTCTTTGAATAGCTACAAACATGGAATTTTTTCTTCTGAATGTCCTATTAAAAGTCTTCTTGTTTCTGAAGGTTTGTGACCGTGATCAAGTTGAACTGGAAGCAATGGTTTTGGACTACTCCAAGTTTTATAATTATGAATATTGTAGTCTGGTAGTGATTTTTCACTCCAGTCCTAATTGATGAAAATAGAAATGTCAAGTGTGTTAAATATTCATGTACTGTGTCTTTGTGTAATATCTAAATTTAGTTGTTTGTGAATTTCAAAACATTTTTACTGTCTCTTAAAATTTTTACTGCTTTACATGGTGAATAAAGTGACAAAGTAAACAACTTTAAGTCTGAAGTTCAATCATTGCAATTGCAGTCAGTGTATTTAGACGAACTAGAAGGCCAATATATATCTAACCAGTAGAAAGTGAGTTCTGTTTTTTTGCTGAGGTTACTATTATTGGTAGAGAAGTACCCGCCAAGCAAGTTCATTACTATTGTTCCATTCTCTAAACTAAACAAAAAACTTGATACAGCATTTATAGTAAAAATAATTGGACTGGGGAAGGAAACGTCAGTTACATAAAAATGTGAGAACTAACAACACTTTTATTCAGATGCTTGAGTAACAATTTTCAAATGAAAAAATCTAAATGTTTTTTTTTATCAGGGGCATAACCAAAAACATGCTTAGAGGGGGCTTGACCTTGCTGCTATAAATTTGTCTGTATCTTACAAACGGTGGTTTAAAGCGAAGCTCTTTGAGGTAAACGCAACCGTCGCAACGTAGCCTACTGGTACCGCAAGAAAATGCAAACTAATAAAATGCTCTCGATAGCATTTAACTTCGCACTGAACATCGATAAGCGCTCCGCTAGCGAATAAAACACCAAACTTAGTTTTAGAGGCTGACTTTTCCTCAAAGCAACTGCTGGTATCAGGTATCACTGAGCTAAATTCTTGTCCTTCGATGATAGTGTCAAATCATGCAAAAACTGCTATGTTTTTTTGCTTTCTCCAGCAAATCAACACAGCAATCCATTGCACAATAAGCAAAAAATCCACTACATAACTGATGGCAAATCCAGCTTTCAGTTTCACTCATAGAGTTAACATTGGGAGTCTTCATAAACAGCACTAAATAACACATGCAAACAACTGTTTAAGCTTACTACAGGTATCATAACATGCTTGCCTGAAAAAGAAAAATCACATCAAAAAAACAACATAGTTAATGATTTAAATGAACCTGTAGACTAGCCTATTGGTTTACACTCTACAAGATACCGGTAGATCTACCACTACCATAATGAGACATGGATGGTGAAAGCGTTTAAGGATTTGTTAACTGAGTAAACACCTAAAGAGAACTTTTGACATCTGCTTTCAGCTTTTTGCGTTTCTGCATTAAAACCAAGAACTGTCATCGTCCAAACAGATTAGGGCAAGTTTTCAGTGGAAGGATCTAAACAAATCATTGATAGCTAGTAAATAGGCCAAGTACTACTACGTTTTTGAAGAAATGACTTGTCTTTTCATTTCCAAATTCGATCTACCGTACTTCGTTTTTCACTTAAACTTTACAAATTTTTTTCTCAAGATTGTTTTGTTACCTGAGCTATTACTCTAGACTCTTCTTCACGGTTATTGCGTGATAACATAATATACCGGTAAACTCAATCTTCGTTTTACCGGTAATTCCAGCGCGCTATGACGAAACAGAACCTGTGATTACTATAATAGCGCTTCAATAATAAAGTACACAAAGCTTTCTGCTCATTGAATACATTTTAAAAGTAAGTTGTTAAAATTAGCCTATGAAGCGACCAGTCGCGAAGATTAGCAACCACTCGCGAAGACTCGCGAAGATTGGCAACCTTCGCGAGTGACGTAATCGACCACTCGCGAAGGTCGCCAACCTTCGCTTCGCGTTGCTTCGCGTCCAGTCTAAACGCACCTTTAAGAGTGCGAATAAAAAACGCTTAGTGTGATGCAGGCTTTAAATCTTGGGTAAAAAAAAAAAAAAAAGATTTACGGTTCGGGTGAAAATTGAAGGTGTATGCAATGCATTAAGCCCTGTAAAACTGAACACATCCGCGGTTATGGAAGTTTTTATTCTCGATAGATTTTGGGATGAAATGCTGGATGTATGTAATGAGATGACTTTGGTCAAATACAACTTTACTTCTTCGAGATGAAATCCAACACGCCAAGGTACAATAAATTTAAGTTATTCTGCGGCGATTTAAACTTTCAATCTCGGTCGAGTAGATTTAATTTTACGTTATACAAGCGTCAAGGAAACACGTAACGTCCCTTGTGTTTTATATTTCGCTTGCAAGCCATACCTTCCAGACAGATGCAATATAAACTTTTTGCTGAAAAGAAGTCCCAAATATAATAAAAGCTATGCGGTTTATAAAAACTTTAAAATTTCCAAAATATAGCGACTTTGTTGGTACTCAGGTCAAACCTTAAATTGAAATACGAGTAATCTATAAATTTTTTTCTGAAAACTGATTTTCAGGTGAGCCGCGCTCTAATCTCGTTGATAATTTAATATCTGGGTTCGACTCTTGCACAAGATATTCATTGAATTATTGAACTTTAGATTTTCCTTTGAAAAAACACCTTGCAGTGGTTCAAACCTCAGGTAAGTCAAAGATGAAAATGCTTGTGAGTTTTGGTGAGATTTTCAAGAATAACCTATGTTTGTAACATACTTTGAAACTAGCCAAAGATCACTAAGCTCTTTTCAAACAACTGTGGGAAAAATTTGCGCATAGGTTTGGGTATCCTCTTTGGGCAATTAACAAAAGACAGTTTTCGTAGATTGCATACCATCAGATAACTTAAAATACCAACCGAGTTAAACCGGAAAAGTGTGAGGTAGACCTCTTTGAGAATTTCGAATCTTGGAAAAGGTAAAAAAAGACACTTGGGTTTTAAGCAAAAGAGATTTAACACTGGGTTTGAATCTTAGGCAAAACTAAATGTTAAGGATAGTTGGATTCGAACTTAGCAAAAACGTTAAAATACAAGTAGCTTTGAAGACTATTAGCATTCGACTTTCAGGCGAGTCCTACTATTGCGTTGGTAATTACTATTTGGGTTGGAATTTAAGACGCAAGTTCTGTTGCGCCATGCTCGTTCCATATTCGAAGAGTTAAAAAAGTAACAAAAGGTAGTGATTCACAGCCAAACCTAAGATAGATTAGCTCATGTAAACAGCTGTCACGATTTCGACACGGCAGCGAAAATTCAGCGCGACAGGAATCGTTTCAAGTTACACAAAACTTATTCCCAAACGTACAAAAATAGACTTCATAGCATTAACTAGAAAATCTTTTTAGAAACTACCGGGTTATTCAGTTTTAACCTGTTACTTTGAACTTGAAGCCATGCACCTGCGGTGATTTAACAAACTACCTGCGGTGGTTCGGTACTCAGGTAAGATACTAAAGATCTTTACACTTGAAGCCAGGCACCTGCGGTGGTTCGGTACTCAGGTCAAGACTAAGTTTCAAACAACTAGCTAGGGTTAGAGTTAAGACTAGGGTTAGAGCTAAGAGAACCCCCCGCATTTACACAAACCCCGCAACCCCGCACTGGTAACCCCACGCCCGCCCCCGCAAACGTACATGAAAAGGAGCAGCATGTACTGTACTACTGAGGTAACACAATAATAACACATAGAGTCAGGAAAGAGAAGTAGCGACACAACGTAGACGTTAAGGCATGCAGAGAATACTGAAGACAAAAAAGCGATTTTTATTTGCATGGTTGCTACACCTGTCACACCAAGTTAAAGTCCATTGTAGGCCTAATCAAACACACTCATCAACATACACGCAGGCACACAAGATGGAAGTAAAACTAACGGCTGGAGTAGTTGTTTGAGTGATTGATAAAGAGAAAAGAGAGGGACAGTGACCAATGCAAGGCCAGGCACGGTTACGTAGGTGGTCAATGGGTGGCGCAACTTGCCCAAAATTATGTTTAGCTCAACGGAGCAAGGTGAGGAAAGAAAAACCACCTGAAAACGAAACCTCACCGGGTCTGGAAACCCTTTCAAGCAGCAGCTGGCCATAGCATCAAGACAATAACAATTTTGCAATCGATACAAATTCATCAAAATAATTATACGTAACATATAGCAATATGAGTCACACCATCCACATTGCGTCTAAATAAATAGCTGGTTCAAAGTACCACAACTTGTGATCTCTCCGATATCTAAGTCAGAACGAAGGTATACCCATGAGAGGAACTAAATTTGTGTCTATGCAATGTTGATGATGTGTATCTCACACCAGTTAAGGTAGGGTCCGGTGATACTCAACTTAAGCGGCAATGGCTTTAGTTACCTTGCTGTGTGATGTACTGGAATTCACCGGAAAGCAGTTAATTGCGTATATTTATCATGAAAGCAGTTTTAAGTTCTAGTAATCATTACCAATTAAGTCATTAGGCTTTGTACTAAGTTTTAGCACCCCGGGACTCTACCAAAGCGTTCAAGCAGTAGTCAGAAATGGTAACGTAATAAAAATAAAAAATAAAAACACAGCCAAAAAAAAAAGAAGTAAGCAACAAAAAACGACAGATAATGAAAACAAGTAAGGACAATAGCTGCTATTTTCATTGGGGGAGTAATAAGATTATGGTAAGAAATGGATCAGTGACAATCTTTTCATAAGGTATAATTGAACATGCCCTAGCAAAATGTTATGTATGTGATGGTATCAGTGATGGAGTACTCAAATACAGTACTTGTACTCGAGTACAACTCGAGTACCCTTTTTTGAGTACTCGTACTCGGAACCCCAGGTACACGGTTGGTACTCGTACTCGAAGGTCAATGTACTCGGTCAAAAAAAGCGCCGAGTACACGAGTACATTTGGCCTTCGCTAAAAGTAATAAACAAAATCAATTTTTGATAGCAAACTGCAGCCAACAAAACTCGCTAATTCATTGAGTTGCTTTTGCTGGGATCCGTGCAGACTGCAGCTGAACAAACAACTTTTTAATGAAGAGAACGAGCGAAATCAAGCTTTGGAATGTGGCAAAGTGATTAGATCGACAGCATATGGTATTGTTTGACAACAAACGCCTTTCTGCTGCAGAAAACGTGTGAAAGTTGCAGCAAATTTTAATTTATTTTGGAATTAAAGTTACATACCACAGAAATCGAGACACGCGTGTTACAAGAACTGCATCAGTTAGGTTAGCATTTTACGGTTTCAGCTCAAATGTTGATAGAATATTTTCTACAGTAGATGTATTACTGTAATCTCCCAATCCCAAATAATAGTTTTACTGTGGTATTGCTAGGGGTATCCGAAAAAGCATAGATTTAGACTTGGAGGCAATATTTTCAGTGTTAAATTTAGGTCAGATGGAGATAGCTTAGATGCATAGTTATTCTGTAGATGAGTCGCAGCTGTAGGCAAAATTTTACTCTTTTTTGCACAAAATCGATAAAATAATAAGTCAAGTCTTTTGGTAACGCATGTAAAATGTATCGGAAATATTATTGTGACTAAGCACTAAATAGGATTATTTTATAAAAATGAATGTTAGATCTGATATTAAATAATAGAACAGTAAACAAGTAAATATAAACAATAAAAATACCGCTATAAATTACAGTAGTAGCTAGTAGCTGATATTAAATTGCAGCATTGTTTTATGCTCACTTTACTAAGTCACCTCCTTCGAAATGCAGCATTATTTCGAGAACATTTACTACTACGTCATTTGCAGTTTTAGTGTTACAAGTTTTAGATAGTCTTTAATTAAATGCATAGTAGGGCACAAATCCGTTAATCCGTTAATTACAAAGCTAATTTTTTCATTAACTCGTTTATCCGTTAAAAAGTTTTTTCATGTTAACGGACTAAATTAACTTCCATGAAGTTCTGCTAACTTCTGTGAAAGTTTTTATCGTTAATATCTTGCACCATTCATTCATCGTACGGGTACAAACCAGTTTGCACTGGTAACACTTGTTGCGTATTAGCACGAGCTTTGTAGAAGAAAGCGAAGAAAGAAGCTCTATTTTGTGGCAAATAATATTATAAGCTGTAGCCTCATAGGTCTATTAATTATTGCTGTTCACAGTTTCCAAAAATTTTCCCAACGCAGCTTCGTTGCGCACTTGTACTTATTTTTATCTTGAAATTAGATTAGACTGTAAAACGTAATTTCCAAAACACAAAAAGACCATCATAGCAAAAAAATTTTTCTTACAATCAGCTCAACAACATCAATACGTGCTCTAAAAGCGAGTGAATACAAAGAAATGTATATTACACGCAAAATATTAACGAATTAACGGACTTTATGACAAACTTATGAATATTACAAATTTATGACAACTTTATGAGAACTTCCGTTAATTAAAGCTGAAACTAACGGGTTAACGTTAACGGAGGTGTAAAGTTTGTTTACGAACTAGTCTTTAACGAAGCTAACGTTTTGCATAAACTTGCCCACTATGATTAAATGCTAATTGAATATAACATTAAATCGCAAAAGCACTCAAAAAAATGTTGTGGGTAATCATGTTTGGAGTAGAGGACTTAGAAAGCTTATTTGTGATTGAAAGAAGCATACGGTATACGAGGTGTCGCTATTAAATAACAAGACTGGTGACGCAAAGCAATTTTATTGAAGAAAAAAAGTTCATTTTATTTTTCTTCCCCTTTGATGTATTCTCCCTTAGCATCAACACAGCGTTTCATTTGAATTTTTATAAAAAAAGAACACGACAACACCCTTGACACAAAAAAAAAAAACAATCAACATTGCCTTGAATTTTGATTTTGCTTTATGTTGCTTTCTTAATTCGTGGTGAGCTTGCAGTTTTCCAATGCACGGACTGCATCCTTGTCTCTGGGTCGTACTGGAAAATTCATCTCTCATAGCAGGTACAGTAATCACACTGTCTAAAAATTTAGGGTTTTCTTCAATTTGTTTTGAAATGTCAGCGCAAATTTCTTGGCGTTTTTTCTTTTTGATCGCTAGTTGAAAGCTTTGAAACAACTTGTGCACAGACCTTTGTCATATGCAGATTGTCATGCAGTACTTGCCACACTGTCTCTTTGTCAATGGACATCCTCTCTGCTATCAGTCGAATACTAAGCCGACAATCTTCTCGGACAATTTTTTCAATTTCTCGGATATTGTTAGTGGTTTTTGATATGGTTGGGCGTCGTGAACGTTCATCATCTTCAACATCAGTCCGGCCTTCACGAAATTGTTTGTGCCATTTAAAAACTCGGGTTCTTGGCATGCATTCTTTGCCGTAAACTTCCATCGAAGCTTGAATTTTACCAAAAATTTCAAGTTAATTCTTCGCTCAGTTTTAGAGTTAAACATTTTTCTGCGGCTGCAACAGAACTTCTTGCAACAATGAGCAATTTGCAGCTTCTGCAAGTCAAGGTTTTTTCCGACGCGCAAAAAGCGGGCACTTGCTTTCATCGTCAAGATACCTAATTTGTTTAAAATATTGCAGTAATTTTGTGTGTAACTTGTCAGAAAATCGTCGCCTGCAGTTGTACACCTTCTTAACATCCCACTCACAGAAAAAAACGTATTTGTTTATGTTTTTGCGACAAATTTTGATCTGTTACAACTTAAAAACTTCTTTTGCTAAACTAGTAAAAAAGTATTCAAACTCGTATTCAAACTTTTTTACGGTATTCGTAATCGAGTACATTTTTCAATATTAGTACTCGTACTCGAAGTTTTTTGCGGTACTCGTACTCGTACTCAGAAGTTGAGTACTCGATTCCACCACTGGATGGTATACTGATTTGATGTCAAATAGATCTGAACCAAGAATTGATAGACATACTATCTTGACCTCGAGATCAATAACCACCATAAGAGAATTGTACGTATTTAAAGTTCAAGTCGATAATTAACTACATCACCTCAGTTTTTGTTGCCTAGCCCAGTCGAACGTACATCGTGCATAGCCGCCCTCATCCAATCCTGCTTACTGCTGGGATTGTAAACTCGAAGAAAAACCTGAAAGAAAGAGAACAAAGCTGGAGAAAAAAAATAATTAAATTGAGGAAGGAAAAAATGCAGATTTTCGAGGACATAGAAATGGGATTTTAAGATTAGTGACAACAACACAATATAATCTTTTAGCATACTTCGACCAGTTTATTCCAACCCAAAAGCCAAAAAAAACTTTCCGAGTTTTCTAGAACTTTTATTATAACCACCAAGCAGAGTTGCTTTTCGGGACTAACCCTGTCCAAAGTGTAACAAGATTAGCAAAACAGCACGATAACATTACACATAAACCGCAAACAATGCCCTAGAAATCAGACTTGTATTAAGTCTTTACTTAAGATATTTTGCATTTTTAAATTAAATGATGCTATCGTGAGATCCTGGGACTTGACAAACTAGTAACTTGAATACCTTAACTAGTAATTTCAAAGCTTGCCGATACTACGAAACTAATGCTAACTTACCAATCTCATTAAAAACCAAAAAGCTTTTTCTAATGCATATCAACATCAGATCTGTGAACAAAAATTTCGAACTCATGAATCATAAATTGTTGAATTCTCTGGCGATGCTACCAGATTTAATCTGCTTATCCGAAACAAAACTTAAAAATCATCCCTTGACTAATGTGTCTTTACCGGGATATGCTCCACTTATCACTGCAGATTCTGATACAAACGCTGGCGGCGTTGGAGCTTATGTTTCTAAAAATTTTTCTGCCACAATTCTAGGTAAAAATTTATTGCAATCCAACTGTGAAGACCTTTGGCTTCAAATCGCTGAAAAATCCTCCGGAGAAATTTTTAACCTCGGCATAATTTATCGTCATCCTAAAGGTGATGTTAATGATTTTATTTCAGCGCTAAATGAAAAACTTTTACAAAAAAAACAAACTCAGAAATACTATATTTGCGGTGACCTCAACATTGATGTTAACCCCATGAACGCCTGTAATAATGCATCCACTTATACTCAAATGGTTGCCAGCAATGGAGCCTACTTGTTAATCGACAAACCAACCGGCATCACCAATACATCGCGAACTGTTATAGACCATATAATTACCAATGACACAACAAGTATTATATATCCTATTATTTTCTCAAGCGATATAACTGACCATTATCCAGTGGCATGTGAACTAACAAATAGTAGACATGAACAAAAAAACAAGCATTGTGAGCAATCTATATATTACAGAGATATGAGTCATTTCAAGAAAGATGACTTTGCTGCTGAATTACAAAGATTAATGAATGAATTCTTAGATACTATTACTTTGAATACCACTGATGAAACCGAAATCAATTTCAATTTGTTAGTGTCTTCAAAGCATGTATCGATAACCATGCACCGCTCAAGCCTGCATCGCGCAAAAAGCGTAGATTGTTGACTAAACCTTGGATTACAAATGAAATTTTGGATCAAATCAAGCAAAAACAAAAACTTTACATCACGCATTATGTCCAAGGCACAGAAGAACAAAAACGTATCTACAAACGATTCGCTAATAAACTAACTAAAAAATAAAAATGCTAAAAAACAATATCTTCAAGATGAAATAGTTAACTCCAGAAATGATATTCGTAAATTTTGGACCATTATCAATTCGTTGACTCCGCAAAAACCTAAATCTAGTTTTCCAAACTGTATCAATACAGCAAATGGTTTAATCAACAAAACGGATGCAATCGCTGAAGAATTCAACAATCACTTTTGTAGTATCGGTAAAAAACTTTCTGACAAAGTTGATACGAGCAATTCACCTAGGTTTAGTACGTATTTAACTAGGCGTGTTTCCTCGTCAATGTTTTTTAGCCCTGTCACGTCAATGGAAGTTTATAATATCATTAATCTACTCAATCTCAATAAGAGCTGTGGCCCTGATAGTGTCGATGTAAAGTATTTAAGGTCTGCTGCTGTGGTCATTGCACCTGTACTGGCGCTATTGTGTAACGCTTGCCTAACACTTGGAGTATTTCCTTCTTGTCTAAAAATATCAAAAGTTATTCCCATATTTAAAGCTGGTGACAAAACTAATGTTACTAACTATCGCCCCATCTCCCTCCTGTCATGTTTCTCAAAAATTTTAGAAAAATTGGCCTACACTAGAGCCATTGATTTTTTAAATCATGAAAATGTCCTCTCAACTCAATACGGTTTCAGAAGAAACTACTCTACTTCTCATGCCATTATAGATATTCTATCTACTTGTTATGATAATATAGAAAAGAAATTATATTCAGGACTGGTTCTACTCGACTTAGCTAAGCGTTTGACACTGTTGATCATTATATTCTTCTTCAAAAACTTGATCATTATGGGTTAAGGGGGATTGTTAATGACTTTTTTAAATCATTTTTAAAAGACAGATCTCAATTTGTTAGTATTGATAACTCTCACTCTTCTCTAAGTACTATAAATATTGGGGTAGCCCAAGGATCTACCTTAGGTCCACTTCTATTCTTGTTATATATTAATGACATATCCAACATCAATGATTCCACTCCACGATTATTTGCAGATGACACCTGCCTTTTGGTAACATCTCCTTCGTTAAAGCAATTGAAAAGTTCGCTCACCTCTGAAATCAACAGAGTTAGTATGTGGGTGCGAGCTAATAAACTAACATTCAATCCTGCTAAATCAAACTTATTAATAATTACTCCAAAGCTCAATTCTCCCTCCATTAACATTGATATTCAATGTACGGACGGCCTTATTAAATCAGTAAACAAAGCAAAGTACCTTGGTACACTTTTAGACGCTAAGTTAACTTTTTCAGACCACATCAAAGCTCTTGAAACTAAGGTTTCTAGATCCGTGGGAATTCTAAGTAAATTAAAATATTTTTTACCCCAAGATGCTCTTCTTAAACTTTATTACGCTTTAATTCACTCTCATCTTAATTATGGAATATTAGCATGGGGTAACACCTATCATTCGTATCTTCTTAAATTAATGAGGTTGCAAAATAAAGCAATAAAAATCGTGACCTGTAGTGGATGGAACGATAGTGCTTTTCCCTTGTTTAAAAAAACAAATGTTCTTACTATGCCCTTGTTATTTCAATATGAAACGGCCAAACTCGTGCATAGACACAGCAGCAACGATCTTTCTGTAAATCTGTCTAATTATTTTACATTGTCAAAAAATATTTACTCAACTAGGTCTACCACCAACGAAAACTTACAGACGCCGTTATTAAGACTGCAAAGAAACCAAAAATACATTAAATTTACTGGTGCTAAAATCTGGAATTCTATCCCGAGTAATATACGAAAATCCTCATTTCGAAACTTTAAAAAAATGTTCAAAGCATATCTACTTCACTCATCTGATTACTGATTAGTAAAGTTCTGTCGTTTTACACTCAGTCAACCAATTGTATGGTTCATTTATCTTCTTGTATTTACTGAAACGTAGTGGATGCGCTTTTTGCATGGTTCTTGTGGCTTTAGCTGACGACGGGGATCTGTTGCTCTTCATACTGCTTGATTCATAGTAGCTGACATTAGCACCTTGGATTCTTTTATTGCCTGTTATTTTTCCTCTTCTTACCCTCGACTATCTTGGAATTTAAAGTCATCTTTTGAAGATGAACAGAGATGGCTACTGTCTCGAAGACCTCACGGTCCCTACGTAGCTTCTCTGTCGCTGCTCTTGTCGATATTATTTTGTTGATATTTGTTTAGTTTAATTTTACTGGCAAAGTTGTCTTTTTTTTTTTTTGGACTTGTGCAGTGCTATTTAATAAACTTGAAACTTGAACTTGAAAGAAGTTGGCACTTTACTCCAGAGGGATGGGCCACGGTGAGAGATAGATTGTTGGCACGTATTGGTTAAACAGAACTTTGGAATTATTTTAGAATTGTTTCTAGTATTATATTGCGAATGATTAGTGACAAAAATTTTGCTGAATACCAAAGGATTTTTATTTTTGCTCTGCTTAAACATAAATACAGCAATGTCTTTAAATAAAAGTTGATCAATTGTTAGTATTTCATATTTTTGCCTGTGATGTCACTGTTACGATTTCGATCACATGCTAGCCTAATAAATTTATCACACAATTTCTGTAACTTGTGAGTAATTGTTGTGTTACCATAGTACCAACTAGAGATGCAGTTCTGCAAGTGACTGCCCATCAATGAATGATATAAGGTGATTAGTGTTCCTTGATTCAAAACAGGTTTTACTCTTCTCGCAGCTGCCAAGCCAGATCTCAGTTTGTTGAACACATGTTTAGCATGAACTGACCAAGTTAGATGTTCATCAATATGAACACCAAGAAATTTCAGAGAGCTAACTTGTTTAATATCAAGTTTTCTTAATGAGATGGATTGACCAGAAGGTGGAGTTTTTGATTTAGTTGACCTAAACAACATACATTTTGTTTGGGAGGCATTGATTGATAATTTATTAGCAATCATCCACTGATCAATGCTCTGGAGATCTTGCTGAGCATTGGCATAAAGTGAGTGATAGTTTTTGTTTTGAAAGAATACACTTGTGTCGTCAGCAAACATGATTGAGTTACCATATTTTAAACAATTTTTGATGTTATTAACATAAATAAGAAAAAGAAATGGGCCTAAATTTGACCACTGTGTTACGCCCCGTTTCATGGAATTGACCGACTTTGAAAGGATCCCAGAGTATTCCACTTTTTGAATTCTTCTTTTTTAGATAGCTTTTAATCCAGTCAAGAGCTATGCCTCTGATTCCGCTATGTTCGAGTTTAGATAACAAAATGCAGTGATCGATCGTGTCAAAAGCCTTCGATAGGTCTAAAAATACTCCATGGGTAGGTGTTTTGTTAGCAAGTGACTGAGTTATGTTGTGAATTAAGAAGGGCAAGGCATGACTTGTGCCATGGTTCTTTCTGAAACCAAATTGTTGTTGGAAGAAAAAGTGGTGCCGTTCTTAAAAGGAATTTAACCTACTGTACATGATTTTTTCAAGGATTTTTGATACATTGGACAATAAGCTGATTGGTCTGTAGTTGTTGATATCTTTTGCATTTCCCTTCTTGAAGACAGGACATACTTTGGCAATTTTAAAGTCGTTTATGAATTCGCCTTTACTCAAAGATAAATTAAATGCATGGCTAAGAGCAACTAAAATATTGTCTGGAGAAGCTTGTAATACCTTAGTTGGAACTAAATCTAAACCAGCACTTAGTTTGTTTTTCAATTTTAGTATATATTGGAGATTTCTGAGGGACATGTAGACCAAACATACATTGAGGGCAAGGAAGGGATGCTTAAATATTCAGAGAAAATACTGTTACTTGAGGGGAGAGTGTCAACTAGTTTTTTGGCAGCGGTAGAAAAATGATCGTTAAAATGATTGGCAACTGACTGTGGATCATTTACCTCAGTGCCATTAATTAATAAAGTAATGCCATTAGATTTGCTTCGTTTTCCAATTACAGAGTTGGTATATCGCCAAGTACCTTAAACATCACACTTGTGCATTTGAAACTAGGTTTTGTAGAAAGCCTGTTTTTTTCCTTTAACTGCTCTGTGATAAAGATTTTTAGCTTGGGTAAATAATGCTTTTGTTCTAGAAGTTTTGTTTGTCATGTATTGTTTGAATAGTTTTTCTTTGCACTACAGTAAATTTTTAAGCTCTTGGTCAAACCAACTTTTTTGCGGTTTCAGTCTAGAAGGTCTTTTTTTCAAGGGAAAATGTTCCTCAAATTTATTTCTGTAATCTTGATAAAATTTGTTATATGCATTGTTTGGATCAGTTTCGTTTAAGACAGGGATAATATCAAGCTCAGAGACAGATTTGGAAAAGGATTCAATTTTTGAATCACTGAACTGGCGATAGTACTCACTACCTGATTTAGAGCTTTTACATTTTTTTACTGCAATGCTCATCATTGTAGCTAGATGGTCTGAAATTGAGAAAGTTATACAACTTTTTACGTTTTGTAGTGTGTTACTGTTTGTCCATATTTGGTCAAGTAATGTAGAACTATTATCTGTTATTCTCGTTGGCCTATTGATTAAGGAACTGAATCCATGATCATACATTACATCAATGAATTTTGTCACATTTGGTTCGTCGCAATCTAAAATGTTATAATTGAAATCTCCTAATAAGAAAAAAACTTTCCCTTTTATTTATTTTTCTCAGAATATTGTCTAGATCAGCAAGGAACATTTTTGTGCATTACCATTATTACAAGGAGAACGATATATATTCCCACAAGTTATAACTTTATCTTGAAATTTGATATCTACAAAGATAGATTGAAATATTTTTTCATTCATTATATCTAAGTCTATGCGGTAAGTGTACTCAATGTCATCTCTAATGTAGAATGCAAATTTTATAAGAAAGGTAGAAAGAAATTCAAGTTTAAATTATCGAAAAGACTGTACTACTTCTCCTGATGCATAATCTGACCCAAATTTAACCGAAACAACATAGAATTGTAATATATAAATCTGTGATTTCCGTCATCCAATTAAACACCATATTATGGCAACCCACAGAATATGCTGTTAAGCCGTTACGCTCGTAAGCGGCGTTGTGTGACTTTTGTAATTTTGTACGCACAGTGTAGACAGGCCCTAAATGCTACGTTATGCGTGAATTGGCTTGCGCCCCCTGATTGATCCACTGCATTGTGTTGACAAACATTATGCTATTTCAAAACAGCTACTCTTTCGTTGCATATCACACAACTAGCTGTACTATTATTGACTTCCACAAAAATACTGTTCTTCCTATTTTTCATCAAACGCCCCACAATCAGAATCTACTTTTGTTTTTAAGTAGTCATTTAAAGAGTACAGTATTATAACACAATCTAAAAGTTAATTATTTAGTGCTGGTACTGTCCCAATCATCCTGCTTAGGGTTCAAAGTCTGCTCAAAACTAGAGATATTGCACTTGTGAAACTATGGTGTTTTTACGAACAAAATTTGTGGGGACACAAAAAGAAACAGAATCAAAAAATCATTAATATATTGCATGTGTCTCAACAAAAACGTCAGTATTTTTTAAAAAGTTGGTAACTTTTTTCCGTATTTTTTAGTTCAACTTTTATTTAAGCAGCATGTGGCGGGCGGATGAAATCAGCTAGCGGGCCAGGTCCGGCCGGCGGGCCGTAGTTTGGTGGCCTTTGGCTCAAAAAACAAGCTGAAATATCTTTTTATACAATCACCATTTTATGTCTAATTGACTGGACATCATTGTTTAATTAGATTAAAAGTAGTAAGGTTTTTTAAAGCACCATTTTAAAGTTTAGTACAGTATGTAAACATTCTTATTGCAAAAACTATTTTATTTTATTGTATTGTTAAATTTACCTAAAATTGATGCAAAATTCAGAAAAATATCAGAAAAAGCTAAAATATCAGAAAAGAAAAATATCAGAAAATTCAGAAAAAGCACCATTTTTAAGTTTAGTATGTGAACATTCTTATTGCAAAAACTATTTGTTTTATTGTATTGTTAAATTTACCTAAAATTGATGCAAAATTCAGAAAAACATGACCAATATCAGTTGTTTCTTGGGCACCTGAAAGTCTTCGATTTAAGAATGAAAAATTTTTATTGCAAATAAAAATTGCTAAAAAGGCTTTTTAAGGGGGTTGCTTGCGAAAACTGAGCGAGGCAATCGCATAAAGTAAAGATTTATTTCCAAATTTTGAATCGATGACATCATCATTTTTAGTTAAAATTGCATCTTTGCACGCTTCATTGTGTTAATGGAAAATGGTACACTAGTTGCCTCTTATCTATACAAAATTGTTTCAGTACAAATAATATCAGTCATGAAAAACGTCTTCCTTTGGCAAGGATGCTCGTCATTAATCACTTAATTTTTGTGAGTACTTGAATTGTAGTGAAAACATAAATTATTGGATCGAGTAAATGAGAATGACTACCACAAAAAGCGAAACTGAAATTTGGTTGAGTAGCTATCCTAAATCTAATCTTAATTCCAGCTGCTTACCGATCAATGGTGATGTCCCGTTACTTTTTCCACATTTTCAAACATCAAAATGCTACGACAAATGACGCTGCAAAGTGAAAGATTGAAAAGATTGAAGCGGTAACGGAAATTTGGTTGAAATCGGGAATTCCTATGAAAAGTAGCTGGCTGCATTCAAAACAACTTCTGAAAATCTTTGAATTGTGGAAAAAAATTTATATAAGTCTGAAGCGCGACAATAACACCAAAACAACAGAAAAAGATTTGTGAAAATTTGGAAACATTATTTGATCTTGCTGCTAGAAACGTTGAGCAACGAATTTGTGGTGATCGTCTCAGAACCGAAAAAGCTAAAACGGAAGATATGGCTTTTCGCATAACCGAAGAAACGCTTGCAAAATGAAAATGTCCACTTTGGATCAAGAATCTAGAGAAAAATGACAAAGCAAACGTCAAAGCGTCGAAACTATGAATCTCAAAATAACACAAGCCTTATCTAGCAAAACAGACAAACCTACCCCTGACCCAATTTATTTGCAAGACTCCTCCTCTCATTCTGAATTTGAAACCTCAGGGGAAGAATTGAGCCCGTGTTGAAACAAAAGCATTCATCTTCCAACCAAACCGTATCCGTGAAACTTTCAAGAAAATATTGCAATCCAAAACTCCCACTAAAGTAGCTGACAGGGAAGGCTTGTGCAGTGTGCACAACTCATAATTTCTCTGTTTTATTATTTTTCTTTTCTCTGCTTCTTTGGGTAGCATCAATCATGGATTTTTTCCACCATTTAAAGATTTTCGAAAGTCATTTTGAATACAGCCAACTACTTTTCACAAGAATTCCTGATTTCAACTAAATTTCAGTTGCTGTTTCAATCGTTCGATTTACAGCATCATTCGACATGGAATTTTGATTTTTGAAAATGTGGAAAAACGTAACGGGCGATCACCATTGGTCGGTAAGCAGCTGGTATTAAGAATTAAGATCAGATTCAAGAATGCCAATCAACCAGATTTCAGTTTCGATTTTTGTGGCAGTCATTTCTATTTCTCGCTCCAAAAAATGGTACAGGAAAATGATTTATGTTTTCAATACAATTCAAAGGCCAACATTGAATCTGAAAAAGTACTCACAAAAATTAAGTGATTGTTGACAAGTATTTCAGCACCCTATGATTAGTACATTGCCAAAAAGGACGTTGTGCATGACTGATATTATTTGCAGTCAAACGATTTGGTATAAATAAGAAGCAACCAGGGAATCATTTTCCATTGGATTCTTAATAAAGCACGTAAAGATGCAATCTAAACCAAAAATGATGGCGCCATCGATTTAAAATTTGGAAATAAATCTTTACCTAATGCCAATAACCCAAAACAGTCAACAAATTACGACTCAGAGGGTCATTTTACGTCTGTTGATATGCCATTTGCCAGTGTTTTTTGAAAAAAAAATTCACTTTCTTTTATTGACGTCATAACATAAAATCAAGTTCCTCACCCCTTAAACATCAAAATTTTTTTGTAAAAATAATTGGTCAATATCATTTATTGGGATGATACTACGGGAAAAGCCGTTTGCAGCATCACTTTTTCAAAAAAATGTTTTTTTCAACAACCCTAATGTACGTCTGTGGTTGATTTTAGAGTTTCGATTTAATTAATATTATTGCACTAATTTTAGAAACATAATTGATATTTTTCTCAAACCTCTTTTAAGGCGATTTCAGTTTTTGGTTGCAGAAAAACCGTTCATTTTGTTTTAAAACGAAAGGACTTTTAACACGTTTTGCAGAGGCACCAACTATGATAACTATAATGTCTTTTATTTCTTTTAATTCTTTTTAGTTGGCAACGCTATCGCTGGAAAAAACTCGAATCAAGAAAGGCGGTGATCTTATTAAGTTTGTGTTGTCCCTGCATTGCATCGGCCAAGTTCATCAACTAGACCTGGAAAACTGCGAAATCAAAACCGAAACTGTTAAACTATTGGTGACGGAAATTAACAAGAGAGGAAAAACAAAACCGGTAAGAAAAGAAACTAACAGTTGAAAACACAATAAGCTTTTAGAAACCTAATATCGTAGAGTAGAAAAATAATTAGTTTAAAATTCAAAGCTTATCGCAACAAAAATGTTTGTTAAAGAAAGAGGTTTTGTATGAAATCGCTTTTGTTGCTTCAAGTCAAGAGAGATGGTTTTGCTTTTAGACTGGAGTCATTTTATATTTTGCAAAAATTGCTCAGCAGCTGGATTTTTGACTTTATCTTGCAATTTATTGTATGATTTCACAATTACAATAATTGCAATTAATTGCGAAGCACGCCTAAAATTTTTTGGAACGACCGTATTCTTTTGTTTTTACTCAACCGTTTTGCAACTCTAACGAGAGCGATATTGCATACATTTTTTTATAACTTGGGAACAGTTTACTTTAGCAACTTGAAATTCAGACAGCAGTTCTAAATTCATAACATCTTTCATTATTCCAAATTTTGTGTAAAATAAGTATCATGTGATTTTGATTTAAGTTCCGATAATCGATTTTAAAGTTTAACAAAATGATTGGTTTCATTCTTAATTACCTACATAAAAACTATTTCACATACTAATATATCTCTACATACCCTTTCATCCACAATGTTTCAACCAACTGTCGGACGAGACAAAGTTTTTTCTTTTCTTTTTGAAATGTTCTAGTAAGCAAAAAATTTTTGGCAAAACAAACATTTTTTTTTCTGTTACCAGGATGAAACTGCTCTAACTTCAAATCGATTTAATTAAGGATAGAAGCTTGCCATTAGGAGTTTGAATCAAAACATATAGAAAAATGTATACGCAAATTTTAGAAAAAATTGGTTTGAAATTCAGGCTTTCAACAAAAAAAAAAAAAAAAACAACTGAAAAACCATTTGCAAGTTTAAATAGCAGTAGAAAACTAGCTCTAAATTAGTTTCAGGAGCAGAATAAAAAAACTTGAACTCGGAAATCTACAGTTACAGTTTCCACTTTCAATTTTTTTTAAATTCCGGCACATTTTTTTCTTTTCGATTAGTTAGAATCAAGGATGACAATCGCCTCGGAGACTTTTTTTGATATTACACAAGAAAACTGGGTTGCAGAGTGAAACAATAGATACGATTTTTTTTTGCAATAATTTAAGCATTTTTTGCTTCAATAAAATATCAGCTAAATATGCGATTATTTTAGCAATGATCAATTTTTTTTATTTGATTTAAAATTATGGTTCATTGCCTAAAATTTAGCACTCAGTTTGCAAATCAACAAAGCTTTTAAATTAACCTTTTTTTGCAAATCAATGTGAAATGAAAAGTTGCTACAAAACAATAAAATACAGCTGGTACCGGTGCACTTTTAATAAGAGCCAGTTTATATGAATGAATACGAGGCGTAAGTTTGCTAAAAAGATTCATATTGCAGACCTGAATAATAACTAGAATATGACATCGCAAGCGATATTCGGGGACTTTGCAAAGGTATTTAACTTTATTGAACTAAACAACTTCACTACTGCGTTAAGCGTGTTTGTGATTGTTGATTGTCGGAATCTGAAATACATCGCTTTCAAATTTCAAAAAGTTCGATTAACTTAATTAGGTTTGTGGTTATCGATTATCAAAATTTAAATGACTGGAAAAGGTAGCCCTAAAATGTAAAACAAAATTTTACAACTCTATAGATCTCCTTTCAAGTTTTAAGGAGTTTGTTGAATTTTCACTTAGCAGCGCAGCGCAATTGTTAAAATTGCAGTTATAAACCAAACCCTTGTTAAAACAAACATTTCGACAGTAACCTTTTACTCCTATTAAAACAGGAACAAAACATTTTCTGATTTGAAAATACCAATATGATTTTGTAGTTTACTTTATCTTGAACAGAAATTTGACACACTGTCCTAAATATCAAATCTACACCCTCAACTAGCTCACTGTAATATTTTTTTCAAGAAGAATTTTATATAAGCATATGCATGAACAGTTCTACTGATTTTTCTCAAAATTCAATAACTAAATCAAAACAATGCCTGCCTTAGCAGTTAGCATGGAAAAAGATACGTTCACAAACACAATTTAGAAACAAAAAAACAAGTTTTAATAAATTTATGTGATATTGCAGAGTCTAACTTTACGATGACTGTGCATTGAAAACTTAGATAAATTTTCTCAACTCTATGCTTTCCAGAACCTTAGGTGTAATATTTAAAGTCAAACAACAATTTACCAAACATTATCTTCTTTTGCACATAACGCTCATTTTAGTTCATTCTAACAACTTTGAGGTTAATTATTCGCTTTCAAAGTTTTAGAGGTCTCAAAAAGTTATTAAATAATCAAGTTACGCCAATCAAAGAGTTATTAGGAGTTCCCAGCAGTTTTACATTTTGTTATGATATAGCATAAAGCGATCTTTAAAATTCTAGCGATTTTTGAGCAATATTGCTACATACTAACCACGGCCAGAAATATGGAAGCATTTTACTGCTATTCTTATTCTAAGAAAGCTATTTAGCAGTGCGACCCAACGGCCAACATATTGGATTTTGCACTGTATATGTATTACATCCATTGTTCAGCACAAACGCTTTCTTAATCAAATTGTTCAAAAACTTTCAAGAGCAAGTAGAAAATTTTTTCAAGGTTACAATTGACAGTTAGTAAAAAAAATCGGCCATCCATTTTAAATCTTTCAAAGCCATTAAGCTCAAGTACTTTAACTGAAAACTTGGCTACTGCTACCTACCTACGTACGTTACCATTACTGAATTACAGCAGGATTGTTTTGAGATTCAAATTTTATATCATTTTTAGATTAATAGTATCATCAAAACTGGTCAATATTTGATACAATAGATTATACTATCTCTCGCAGGAGTGCACACAGAAATTTTTAAAGGGGGTTTCAATTTTTAAAAAAGCAACCAGCACCCAATTGCAATTAGACCTAATCTACTTTAACCATCACTAAAAACGCATGCTATTATTATTGAATAGAGTTTCGTGGTATATAGTTGCCTTTCATTACAATGTTGTTTATTCAGAAACGCTGTATTAACAATTTTGAAAGTGGCTTGAAAAAATTGAGTGCAAGAAAACAAATCGCCACTAGACCGCTAGGCAAACCTTGCAGCTTTTTGAGTAAGTAAGTAAGTAGTTTATTTTGTTCAATTCGCCAAGATAATCAATGACAATAACACTATCACAACGAGAAATAAATAAAAATAAAACTGATAACACAATCAAGCAGTAAAGAGAGCAGTCAAGTGAATTGTAACAGGAAGCTGCGAAGGGACTCTCGGTCATCGAGTCGAGCAGCTACCTAGTTAGTCAATCAAGAGTACAGGGTGCTCTGTTTCTCTATTAAACTATTATAAGGTGAGGTGGTAGTGTGGATGGTGAACAAAATCAAGCTAAGAGCATGGGTATGATTTTAAATAGCAATTAGTATTACAGCAATAATTTAAAGTTAATTACTTTTAATTAAACATTAAGTGTTGTTTAAATTGAATTTTAAAAGAGTCAAATGACATTAGTTTCATATTTTGAGGTACGGAATTCCAAACGCTAACTCCCTGAAATTTAAAGATTCTTTGCATTTTTACAGTTCGATACAGTGGAATATAGAGATTTAGGTTGGATGATGCCAAACGGGTGGTTCGTGTGTGTATCGCATTTATTGGAGTAAAAACAGAGAAGAATCTGTGGGGTAGTTTTTTTCCGGGAAAATTTATGCATTAATTTAGCCACTTCCAAAGTGTAGAGGTCTTCAATTTTTAAAATGTTCAGCTGCTTATAGTATGCTGTTGAATCATCAAGGTATTGTCCTCCAGCGATTACTTTAACAGCTTTGTTTTGGAGAGATTTTAGTGTTTTCAAATGGGTTTCGTAAGTATTTCCCCGAATAGTCATACCATATAAAAAATATGGGTGAATCATAGTATAATATTACTGCGGAGAGTTTTTCGCGGTAAAATTTACTTGAGCTTTGTCATGACACCCAAAGATCTAGGTATTTTCCTAGTCAAGGTATTTATATGAACATCAAAACTTAATCTTGCGTCAATTGTAATCCCTAAATATTTTACAGAATCTTTTAGAGTAACTGAATTATTATCAAAGTGAGGTTGAATGTCATGGATGGAAGTACTAAGTTTGAGAGGTATTATTAAAGCTAATGATTTTTCAAGGTTGACAGTAATTTTGTTCGCCACTGTCCATTCACGTAGATTTGCTAATTCAGAATTGATGTTTTCAGCTAGGGTGGAGGTGTTAGGTGAGTGAATTAACAAACAGGTGTCGTCGGCAAATAATTGAGGTACTGAATTTATTGCAGAGGATAAATCCTGTATGTAAATTAAAAATAACAGTGGGCCTAAATTGCTACCTCGAGGCACGCGAAATTGGTTTGTTAGGGTTTTTGATCGCTTATTTTGGTAATTCAATTCAATTGGCATTTATTTTTGTTTAGAAAGATATTCTGCAAAATAAATACTGTAAGTATACAAAGTCAAGCAGCAAAATGAGGCAAAAAAAAATAAATTACAGAATAATCATTGCTGATGAGAGGTTGCGAAAAGACCTGTGGCCATTTCCTGGGAAAAGCTCAAGGCTCTTTACAGGAACGGTGAGGTCGTCGAGTCTGCAACCTTTCATCTTCAGTATAAAATATTGATAGCACACAAACAAGATCCACTTATGAAAAATAGTGTAGCAAATTTAGAAGAAATGCGAATAAATAAACAAGTATAAAAATACACGCCGCTCTATACACACGTAGACAAAAATTTAATCACACAGCTATGACAGTAATCTGTCCGAAGACAGAAAGAGTTCGCCGAGGACAACTGTGTCTGTGTAAAACCAATATCACAAATTATTCAGCCAGGAAAACCATCTAATCAAGGTAAGCCAGAATGCTTTCTTAATCAAGAAGAAACTATAGCTACGCATTTTCCAATATGAAATTTTTTGCTCTTTTTAAAAAGATAAAATAACTTTTTCTATGCAACCCTTAAATTTCTAATGGTAATTCATTCCATATTTTATAACCATTATATTGAATAGAACATTTTGAAGTTGACTTTTTACGTTGGAATGCAGCAGCCCAGTTGTCATCACAAGCAAACCTGGTAGGATAATTATGGGTTTCTGATGGAGATATAAAGTAGTTTTTAAAACAGTTTGGGAGAATTTTTTTTTATATTTAAACATAAATTTTAATATTTCTAATTTATAAATTAGGCATAGATTCATTAAATTTAGTTGCTGGTATATAGACATCAGTTTTGTTTAGGAACTTGAATTATATATAATTTTGACAATATAATTTTGTTGAATCTGAATAGTCTTAATGTATTTAGTTGCAGTATTTCCTCAAGATGTAACACCATAGTAAAGGTACGGGTAAACCAAACTATAATAGACACATTTCACCATCGATTTAGGAGCATGTCGCCTTAATTTGCTCAAGATTTCTTTGGCCATATCGAGCTTTTCAACAACAAGCCTGGTATGATCCCTCCAGGTCAGCTTGTGATCCAGTATAACACCTAAATATCTGATAGCATTTTTGGGAAGGATTGCTCGATTTTGGGTGTTAATTTGAAAGTTATCGTTTGTGTTCGTTCTTGAATTGGTGAATAGTATGCAGCGAGTTTTTGAATAATTGAGAGTAAGTCGTGAATAATTGAGGGTAAGAAACATGTTGAAGACGTGTATGTAGGAAAAAATTTAAAAGCTTCAATGCTTGACCACGAATTCCATAATGTTCGAGCTTTCTTAAAAGTATCTAATGACACACTGTATCGAAGGCTTTTTTAAAGTCTAATAAGATAAATCTAGTATAATCTCCAGCATTAATTTGATCACATGTGCTAGTTAGTACGTCTAGTAATGCATGAGTAGTAGATAGGTTGCTTTGAAATCCGTACTGAGTATCACAAAGAGCTGAATTTTTTTGAAAGAAATTAGTCAAAAGCTTATGAATCAATTTTTCAATGATTTTGGAGAAGCAAGTGAGAATGGATATAGGGCGGTAATTTGTTAGGCTGTTTGTTTTTCCCGCTTTATATATTGGTATTATTTTTGCTATTTTGCAGCTTTGTGGAAATATTCCGAATTGAAACGCATTGTCAATAAAATAGCATAGCGCAGGAGCAAGATTACTGGATGCTACTTGAAGAAAAACGATGGTATATCATCGTGGCCATGAGATTTTTCAGAGTTTAACGAATTAATTGCAATTATAACTTCATTAACGCGAGGAGGTTCCAAAAAGATGAATGATTTAATTCTATTGCGAAGGAATCGTTTGTAAGCATTATCATCACTTGAATTCAAATCATTAAGTTTTCACCGATTGTTGAAAAAAATTCGTTAAACTTCTCTAGAATGGTTTGCTGATCGGTTATTTTGCTCCCATTAAGACTAATATTTTGTGGGAACTTGGCATGTTTAGAAGATTTTCCTGGTAGAAGCATGCATAACAACTCCCATGTTTTTCTTGGATTGCTTTTGTTTTTATCTAATTTTTCAGCATAATAATTTTTCTTTGCTAAAGTTTTAATTTTAGTTAGTTTATTCGCATATACCTTATGTTCATGTTTTCTGGTTTCGTTTCCTAAGATGTAATGAGAGTACGATTTTTTGTACAAATAGGGCTACATATATCTTTGGTGATCCAGGGCTTGCTCTTCAGTTTTTGCTGTTTGCGTGACATTTGTTTAATAGGGGCATGTTTATCGATAACTTTTTGAACTACTGAGATAAACGCTTCAAAAGATTTATCAAAATTTTCCTCTGTTAGGTCATTTAAATGTTCAAAAAACTCGTTGACGGATTTGTTCTTATCATTAATATAAGTTTCAGTTTTAAAATTTGATTTATCTCTGGTGAAGATTTGCATCTGTTTTGGTTTTTGAAAATGGTAGCCTAACACGTAACAAAATATTATATAGTGGTCAGAGAGTTTTCTATCGCAACGAATTACGCCAGGTTTGATAAAATGGGATGAGTCGTTAGTGATTATATGATCAATAATGGTCAAAGAATCACCAGCTACATAAGTAGATATAGAAATAATAGGAATAGCATCGCAACTAGTTAAGCAATCAAGACACGTTTCGGTTACAGGTGTCCTCTTATCGGTGGAAATATTTATGTTTATATCTCCCAGCAAATAATATATGCCTTTACGTTCAATTAATAAGTAGTTTAAAGAATTGCTTGACGCCTCTGAAAAGTTTTCATCGGCCCTAGAATCCGGATGCTTGTAAATGGCATCTATTGTAAATTTACACTTTGCTTTGTCAACCAATATGTTTAACCACAAGTTTTCGCAGCCATTAGTTTTAATTTCAAGAGTAGGGTCTACTTCAAATTGAAATTTAGAGGAGACGTAAATACCGACCCCACCGGCGTTTGTTAATGAGTCGGCGTGCACAAAACTATTATTTGGTAAACAGATATTGATTAAGGGGTCACCCTTTAACCACGTTTCCGATACACACACTACATCTGTAGGGGTGGTAAAAAGGTTTGGATTTCATGAAATTTGTCAAAGTTTTCTTGGTTGTTTATAGATCTTAGGTTTATATGATGAAAGGTTATTCCATTATCTGTTGAAGAGAGAATTTTAGAATTAAGAATGTCAAAATATTTGCATTTGGCGATGTTTTTAAGCAGAGTACTAAATGTCAAATCACCCATATCACAATTGTCTGTTTCATAGTCAGCCAATCGACTAACGCCAAGAATCTCAAGCAGCTTCTTATTACTACTAATTGTAACTTTGTTTGTCGTCACAAAGTAATCAAAATTCAGGTAAATTGCTACAGCAATGCGCTGTAATAAATTAGTTGAATTTGTGGTTGCGATTCCAAAGCAATTAAGATTTTCAAAAACCAGCACAAAGTACTGCTGTAATGCTGCTGGTGTTTTTGGAAGGATTGCGAATTTTTGTATGATGTCGAATCGGCTCAAGTAACAATTATAAATCATACATATATAAACGAGACTCCAGTTCTGTAAGCTAGCTCGAGTTCGATCCCATATGAGGATGATAAGATATTTTTGTTAATGCCTTTTTTTGTGGAGATTACTTTTAGATTTAATTCATATCGTAATTCACTCTTAGCAGGACGAACCCCAGTGACGCTAATATCAGTAAAGTAATAATTACAAACAAAATTTTAACACAATACGTACATCTTTGATTATATAAGCTGGATGCAAAATAATACGTGTGCAGTAATTGTGTCTCTTTACTAAAAGAAAAAAATATGAGGCAGCTAATTGACGAAACAATTTGGAGCGTCAAATTTTATTTATTGCTTTGCCAGAGTGCCCACAACCATGAAGCTCATTGTTCACAACAATACTGTTGTGCTTTTGTTTTTTCCCATTAAAACTACGACCATGGTTTTGGAGATCGCGTATATCAGCAATACAAACCAAATATCATTCAAAATAAAAATATGCAATAAGATATAAATCGCCTTCAATACGCCGAGCAGGAGCAAAACCATAACCACGACTTCAAAAAACAAAAAGCCATTTTGATGACATTTCGCAAACTTTTAGAATAAATAAAAAGAGCTAAATGACTAAGATTTTGAAGGAATTTGAAGCAATTTAATTGCTCAGCAGTCCAATTCACCCCGCACACTAACTGGTCAAGTTCGAAATTCGATTTAAAGCTGAAAGCTAGAATATTTAACTTAAATTTTTTGAAGTGCATTGGCGAAGAAGGGAGATTCAGCCACCTTAGCTTTCCCGAGTAGTACCACTCAGTACAGCATATTTTATCTTTGTTAAAATTGCGTATCCTTAGTTTATTATACGGTAACGAAAGTTTTAGTACGCCGAGAGTGGCGACTTGGCAGCATAGGAGCTGCAGTTGGTTAAATAAACAAGCTCGTACGCATTTTATGTTGCACCCACGGTAAAGCGGTTTTTAAACGGTTTGTCATTGCTCTGAATGCGTAAAAAAAATTTAAAATTTCTGAAAACGTTAGCTGAGTAAAGATCTCGACGTTAGAATGTAATTATGTTGCCGCTTTTATCTTCAAACAGTTGAGTTGTTTGCTTCTTACTGCAAAATTGTAATTGTTTTTTGTTACTTAAGCTAGTGCGATTTTTTCATAAAATGGCCGTTTGTCTCTTTCAGTATCAAGCAGAACAGGGGTGAGCAAAGTTGTTGAAAGAAAGAGCCGCTTGCGGAAAACCATAAACACCAACGAGCCGCAAAATCAGTTTACACAAAATAACATAACAGCAATAAAAACACAATGATTGTTTATCCCAGGCCTGCCCAACCTTTCAACTGCTACGGGCCAATTTACAGGAGAAAAGTTATTGCGAGCCACATGTGTTTTTACCACATCAAACTCCAATTAATTGCAAGTTTATTTCAAAAGCATTAATCGCAATCAGTTTAGAGAGCCACTTAACTTTTGTTTTTGCAGAACTAAAAAACCTAAAAAACTTGTCGGCTTCTAAGGATGTAGTAGCCAAGAGCATGCGCTGCTCCAGATGATCATCAGTGATGGAAGATCTATTTTTGTTTTTCACATTTGGTCGCGTAGCAGTAGCCAAGTGGGGATTTGGGATTAGAACACCTCCCGCCATTGAGAATTGGAGAAGCCAAAAAAAAGAGTCCATAAAAAAATTCGACACCGCGAAATAGCCCAAAATTGCTCAAAATTTGAGCTTAAAGTGCGGGAAGACCTCTTTTATTGACCGGAAAATTTTTGAGACTTAAGATCTCTAACATCTTTGCAAACCTACCCCCCAACTGCAAGTTCCAGGAATGGAAACAGCGCTACTTGTGCACCCCTCCCCCATAAAAATCCTACCTAGGCCTTCGCCATTGCATGCATTTATATACAGTAACATTCTGTTGCTTGTCAGCAACTAGGTTACAGTATCTAGCAGTACCGAAGTCAAACATAGCCATAGAACTCTGCTTAAAAAAAGTCTTCACCGTCTACCAAAGTCCACGTTAGTCAGAACTACTAATGTCCTTGTGGAACCAACGACCTAAGCAACCCTCTTACCTTTGCTACAAGCGCAGGCTAAAGTTGCGTATCTACAGGACTTTTTACCAGTTTGTAACCTCATTCCACAGCTACCTCATTCGAGCAAACATGGCCGATTGAGGGTTGTTTCATAGTGACGCGACAATAATATTTTGTCGATTATACTTTCAAACAAGGCGGCAGTTCAAAGGGATGTAACTTGAAATTTATAAAAAAATTCTTAATAAAATTGAAGTTTGCTGTTTTGAAAATAATAGTCATATTAAAATGCAAAGTGTTTGGATGTGCTGTAGCTCCTGTGGACGAGCCGCTCGTGCGATTGCGGTCTACATAAAGCAATCTTGCAGACTACGGGTTTGGCAGCACTGGCTTATAAGGCAACATTCACGCTTGACTGCGCTCTTTGAAGTGTTTTACAACTTCGGAAAAATTATTCTACCTTGATTCTTTGAAGTGTTTATACTCCAATTCGTCATCACAGTTGGTATAACCTTGGTTTACAGTGCTGTTAAAACATTCACTTGTTTCATCACTCCAAAATACAACGATAAATAAAAACAATTTTAAACTTGAGATAACACATTTATAAAGTATAATCTTTTTTTTTTGTAATATTACGATTGAATACAAGAGCCACAAAATTTATGTCCGCGAGCCGCAGTTTGCACACCTTTGGGCCTTTGGGGTAAAATATGTCCAATGTCAGTGGGTAGCCTACTTTACACACAGTGTTACAGTGTTACACACGTTTGTGTCAGCAATAATGTAAGTAAATAAACGTAGCAATATCAATTGCTAAATAAATGAGTGCGGGGTCACATTGCATTGCTGAAACAACATCTTACGTGATTAACAACAATTATATAGTGATTATTTGATGAAAACCAAACATAGCAAAGTGCTACAAACCATGCTACACTAACAGTATTATGTTGTGCTTTAAGTTCCAAACTGGAAATTTTGATCGCGAAACTCCTCCTTGGGTATGCGAATGATCATTTGTGTAATGTCACTGATAGATTTAGTCAAAGTTGGAATCGGTGGCGAAAGCAGAATCCAATTATCTTCTTCATCGAATATCGCATTTCTTAGTCTGCGAGGAATTTTGCAATAACTGTTACAGCCTTTTGTAAAGTCAAAAATTGCAAATTGCAGGGTTGTCAAGGTACGGAGTCAAACGGATTATTACGTATTTTCGCGAATAAGGGGAATGTGGAAAAAGGTTTGGGGCACCTCCTCTTTACCTCAAGTAGTTCTTACTTCTTCAATCAAACGATTCCAAGAACACAAAGATGCATTGCCAATTCGGCAATCAAACTGGGAGCTGGCAACCTTTCGATCACCACTGCGATGCTTTGCCAACCACACAATTACCCACGTAACTTCACAATATTTTAAATCATTTGATACAGTAGATGTAGAAGCCACATGAAAACAGTAAGCGTGCTGAAGCGTCGACTGTATTTTAATGTTTTTAGATTCTATGTTAGCCTTTTTTTACACCAGTTACGCAACATAAAAATTATGCTTCAACATTATCCAAAATTTTGCTTTAAGAAAAATAAAAAGATAAAATAAAAAAAATTCCTCCAAACCAAAGGTAATGCGTGGACGGATTACGGAAAACAATTTAAGCATTTTCAAGAAAAAGTAGTAAGCTAATGTTTTGATAATTATTTTATTGCTTTTATGATCAGAGACTTAGAACCTGGGCAATTGCCTCCAATGCCCCTTTTAATACGATCTCGCTGTATTTGTTTCAAACTGGTTTACACTCTAAAAGAAAATTTGTGAAATCTCATTATCTCAACCATGTTTTGTAAAAGCATGAAAAGTAACTCATTATTTTTTCTCACTAATGGCTCTTTGCCGCCATCGCAAGCCACAGAATTTCAATTCCAGGCTGTAAGGTTGGACGATGCAAAACCCTGGATTAGAATAATGATAAAAACATTTTTCTTGATTTCAATAAACTCACAGCACGACTACGAATTTCAGCTAAAGTTGCTCAACCTCAGTGACAATCAGGGTATCGATAGAGATGGAGTTGACATTTTGCAGAAGTGCTGTGACAATGGGAAGGTATTGGAACTGCTATTAGAAGGTTGCAATATTTCAACTGGTAAGCTGTTTAAAATGAGGCAAGGGTTTCAAAATGAAAGTCCTTTAAAAGTTGGACTAAGATTCTTTAGTTTCTAGCATGAGTTAATGTTTGCGGTTTTAATAATATTGAGAAATATTTGGTTTCCGGTTACCGGGTTTTAATAATATTGAGAAATACATTTCATTACATTCCATAAATTTTTTATGTCGCTGCAAAAAATATCTAACATTCGTGAGCAACAAAACAACTACAATATAAGGCTTATTAATCAAAGCTGTAGTTAGCTTGTATGGCTTTTACATGCTTTTAGCTGCATTGGTGTTTATTACTCATTATTTTGTATTTATTTAAGAATGCACAGTATTTATTTAAGATTCATTATTTTGTATTTATTTAAGAATGCACATTATGTGAGTTAAATACTCTGCGTTATTTTATGGTATGTGCACAATATTGTGCAGTATTTTGAGGCTTTTTACGACATTGCTAACTTAATAAAACCTTGGCAATACCCTAAAAATATGTAATTTTATTGCATTTATACAGAGCTGGGCAATTCCGCAAGTTAATCCGCAAGTCCGCAAATCCGCAAATGCGTACTAACGAAAAAAGTTGCGTGCATGCGGACCTGCGGACTTTAGCAGTTTAAATTGCGGACTTGCGGTTGCGGACTATCTTTAATTTTAGTCTGCAATTTTGCAAGTTTTATACAAATATTGAAATTCCTTTCTATTTTCGTAAAATATTTATGTTTTTACCCAGAACATGAGAAAGCAATTAAATTTTTTCGAGTTCAAGTTCGGCAAAAATATCAAGTTTTTTGAGTTCAGGCTGACATGAATAATAAATCTGCTTTTTGCATAAATTGCTTTCTGTTTGTTGACGTGCTGTTTGGTAACGTGAGAAAAGAATCATGCTGAGTTCTCATCTTTTATGCAAATAGTTGGTTAATTTTCAGAACTTTTTAAAAACCCTTTTTGTGCTTGTTTTAAAAATCTCTTAAGAACTGCCTTTGTGGTAATTTTAACTGTATTGTCTTTTGACCTTTAATCTCATAATCTTTATATCTGCAGCTATTGCTCAAATTAGATAGCCTTTGACAGCACGAGTGATACGAGTATATTGTTTCAAATTTTCGTAATTTAGTGTATCAAATTAGCTATGTAGTAAGTTGGTTATGTAAAATGTTAACGTGCTGATGTTTCTATTTCTATAGCGCGACCTCGAAGCAGTTTTTTAATAGTATAGTCTAGCATAGTGTTAGTATAATCAATAGCGTAAATTTTGGTCAAGTAAATTTTAGTTAGTTGATATTGATTTGGCTAGCAGATAATTGACTTCTTGTTTTGCCGTGCTACTTTAGATGAACCAAATTTTTGGTGTTCTGTGAGGAATAACATTTTTATATTCATGTTCAAAGTGTGGTACGACTGCAGAAATATAAAGGATACGGCGCGCGTCGAGACAGGCTATTAGAAGCGGGTCTAACCTGCTTCAAAATGGAGTCAACACTGTTTTTACGAGTTTGGCAAAACAACCGAATTTTTTGAGTTTAACCGTTTCAAGGCTGGGCTTTTGGTCACCATAGAAAACTGGGGGGGGTCAAGCTTAACCGCGCTGTTTGAACGCTTATATCTTTGTAAATACACGTGTTAAAGTTTCGAAAAAAACATCAATGTGCCAAGAATTTTATACACTTTTTTGCCAAAGTTTGATATTCCAAAAAAACTTTATAATAATTAAGAAATTATTAGTTTTTGTGACCCCACTCAAAATCAGCTTATTTTCAGAAAAAAGAGAAAAAAGAAACAAGAGCGGTTACGCGTCGACAGGTTGCGGTTGAATGACTCAATGACACGCAAAACTTTTATCGCGAGACCACCTTAGCGTTTTGACTTTTGACTCATCTGTAATCTTTTTCAACAAGTCAAAAGGGCATAGCAAAAATCTAGCTCTTCAATAACATGACTAAAATACCTCAATAAGCAATTTTACTGTTATCATTTTGTTTTTCCTCGAGCGTCATCACTACTGTTCATTACAACATTTTTATGACACCCAAAGCTTTTTGGCTAAACCACCTGACTCGCACATAATTATGACATTGAATTAGCAATCAAATTAGCGAGCATTTTTATTTTACAAAAAAATAATTACCAGTTATAATTTGCAGTTAATTAAGTCGCGTCCTATATGAAAAAAAGTCTGCTAAATATTCAAACACTCAAGTGTAAAAATATGGAAAATCAAAATATGTTTGTATGATTAGTTTGAAACAATTCCAACCAGCAATTATTCGTGTTTAGTAAAAATCTTATCGATTTGCATAAAAGTTGGCGAAACTTTTCTGGCTTATTTCTGAAATGTGACAAAAGATTTGATCAACCTATATTGACGCATTATGCTCCGATGGAACTTCAATATTGGGATTTAGCGAATTTCATGATATTCCGAATTTTTCGCAGTTACCAAAAAATGCTGCGGAAAAAATTCTAAAATATTTCTGGTGCTGCCGTTGCAAGTCCACGAAAGAAAATAGACCCAATTTGAAAATTTGATGTTTTTCCTGCAAACAAAAATATACCGGTACCGATTCACGCAGGAAAATGAAACAACAAAAAAAAATGCAGAGCAATCTTTCTGAAGAAAGTTTGCGAAAAGACAATGGCCATTTTTTGGAAATAACTCAGGGCCCTTTTCAAAGAAAGGCGTTACCGTTGAGTGTGTTATATTAATGGAAATCTAATAATATGTGATATTAAGGCGTAGAAGCGTATAAAATATTAGCTATTTTCTAAACGCTGCCAAGGATGGAACATAACAATTAAACTTGCGGTAAATTTTTACCAAACGTTTGTGAATACTGGCGTAGTTAATTCTTTGCACACAGTACTATATATATTTTCCGCCCACTAAGGTAACCACAAAGTAACAAAATTGTAATTGAATACTTTTATTTTGCTCTTCATTTGGGATTTTATAAAACCTTCAAAATAGTTTGAGAAGTTGTTGACAACAAAGCACTAAACCAGGAGCGGCTCGATGGAAGCTGAAAAAACAGCAGCATATCCTGCATCGTCTGATCGTTTTTCTTTTTTTAATAATATTTTTATTTTTATTTTGGAGGTTTTTAGCTTTAGCGACCAGTAAATAATTAATCATCTTTACCCCCTCTCTCTCCCGCTTGACCGCAAAAATTAGAAAATTATTGCATTTTCATAGCTATTTTAATATAAAAAAAATTTTGGAAACTCTTGAGAAAAACTGCTCACTTTGCAGCTTTTATAACGCATTGAAAATGTACGCGGTGACGTCACAGCTAGTCTATCTTCACTCCCTGTTTTGATAAATAGACAAAAATAAGCTGCGGCTCGCGTAGCTTTTTGGCTTGTTGAGAAATGTAAAAATGAGTTTTTGGATGGCAAGCATTGAACTATTGAATTTATCACATCTTGTTCTGTTGTAGGATGCTGCGAATGGTGTAGACTGTAGAGTCGTGGAAAGATATGCGCTAAGCTAGAACGTGACATCGCAAGTGATGTACGGGGACTTCGCGGCTGTATCCAAATTTGACTGAACTTTATTATGCTTTTAAATAGCGACCCAATTGCGTTAAATGACATTGTTAATATGTGGTTGCTGATAGTCAGATGAATAATTTAAATGCGCCTCTTTCAAATTTTTTTCACTAACTTTAACGGCTTGTGGTTATGTGCTTTTGATATTTAAATGTCTCAAAAAATGCCCGCGTCTCGGCGTACCGCTTTTGGATTTGAGATATTACAATAGATGAGATATAAATTTTGATTAATCACAATAGTAACTGCGAAGTAGATTACAATTGACATGCAAAGGTCATTTTTGGTAATACGTTTAGTCACATTTTTTCGTCGCAGTTGAATTTATCTACGACGTTGACTTTCTGGAGTCCAAATGTTTTTATATGTTTGGCAGCTTACTCTTTCAAAATAGTCATGAGCAGCCTCTGCACTAGACTGTATTAAGGACTTATAGTAGCGAACCACGCAACATAGCAACCAGCAAATGCGCAACTAAACTAGTTACACATATGCACAATTAAAAATTTGCAGCCGCAAAAATCAGTTTTTGTACGCAAACTTTAGCATTTCCAATAGTTTAGTTTGTGGTTTTGGCCCCACAACTTCGTTTACCCTGATCTGTTTGTAACGTTGTGCATTAGCAATAAGTATTTCGTCTACATGCATGATAATAGACAAAAATCTGGCTTGAGATGAAAGTCCGCATACTGCCTTTTCCGCCCGCGAAAGCGAAATATACGTGAAGACCAAAAATATGTTTCGTTTTTAAAAAGGGACTGCTTTATGCTAGAAATACAAACGACAAACGAACAAAAAGGTTTTCATCGTGCTGAATGGCTGTTGCGCCCCGCGGCAATGGTTTCCCTGGCGGTTTTTCCTCCACTCCGTTACGCCACTAATATACCTACAATTATATTTTATAATCTGCAACAATGATGGTAATTGATACGGTTGGTAGTTTTTACATAATTTTCTTTGCCTCTGAGGAACCAGCAGTACTACTCTGCAGTTCACAAATAGATCAAAAAAAGAAAATAATTGATTTTCTTTTATGCTGTAACGTACTATAGCTCATCAAGCCGTTCTTCTAATTATCAGACACGTAGCCAGCAGGATAGTTTAGGAAGAGCAATATCTTTTCGATCATTTTGGTGACTGCATGGTTTTAAAACAAATAATTTTTGTTTTGCTAATGCAATTTGCAGAAGTTTTGCATTCGTTTCTTGTTATTATGAAAAGTTTTAGTGGTAATAAATTCCTAAGGCTATTAGAAATTTAGGGTTAAAGCCGCAGCTACCGGAAACAATGGGTTTTGGGGCCTTTGCTCCCAGCGCTCAAAGATTTTGCGATGTTTTTTGCAAAAACCGAAAAAACAATTTCAGGCCTATTTTGGTTAAAATTAGTTATTGCTTATGAGACCGCACATAACAGGAATGCAAAGCATGATTTAAATGGCTGCGTAAAAAAGCTAAAAGAGCGATGCCTCAAATAGTAATAAGAAAATTTTATTCATTTTAATTCTAGCCATGATACAAATCTGTTATTCGAAAAACTAGCAAGTTTTATCAACTTACCTCAGAGTATCCCCCATGCCCCCCCTAAAACATAAACACTTATTGGATTAGCTTACCTTAAGCATTGTTAGTCAGCAATCAACTTTGATCATGTTTGATCGAATTATTTTACTGTTATTTTTAAGTTAAATTTTTAAAGAAATTTATGCCCCCTCCCAAATAAATATAACAAAAACGAATTTGAAGCCTCTTCCTTTTTCCCGGCTAGGGCTGTAATTATTTTATTAATGAAATGTAAAGCAGCAAGTTTCTGCGAACTACAATATATTTGTGATTCTTGATGCGTGCATTCCATGCAACTAGATTTAGCGAAATCGCGCAATATATTATTCAAAACTACAGCTCCCAATTTGTTAAGTAACATCAAACACGTTTGGTTTAAAAATTTTTTTTCATATTTTCAAAGCTATATAGGCCACTGGTTGTCAATTTATGCAATGCCGCATATACATTTTACTTCAAAAGTTCATTATCTTACCAATGCCTAAGCTTTTGATAAAGCTTAGTTGATTTGTTAGTCAACTGTCAACGTGAGTAGAAAAAGAAATTGCCGGTATAGGTTGTTGTACAGTATTCAATTTTTAAACAAACGGAATTTTGTGTTCTGTCTAACCAAACGATGAATGACATGCTTGTAGCCTACCAGTCGATTAATTATGTAATTAAAAATTGAAAAGTATGCGGATATTTACCATATACTGCATTATGCAATCAAGCAACTGACTGTCAATGATTTTTACTGATTTTTCGCTCCTTTTACCTTACTATAATGCAAGTAAGATTTGGGTGGGGTGAAAAATAAACCTTATGTGAATCCCCAGACTCTCCCTTGACAATGGGACTGCTAATTATCGCAAAGTAATGTACAGCGAATCTTTGCTGCAGTAGTATGTAACAATTTGTTTCTAATCTTAATTGAATGCTGTGGCTTTGAATTTCTACTATATTTTGACCAGTAGCGGCCACGTAACCAGTGGGGGCTAAGGGGGCTGAAGCCTTTACCCTCAGCCAAGTCAGTTGGGAAATTTAATTCAAAAATGCATGCTTTTAAACGTGCTTTGAACCATTTCTTTTGACAAAAAAGTATAAAGGGAACTGAATCGGCTATCGGTAGTATAATTTTGTCAAAAAGTTTCCAAATCTTTACAAGATTAGTTGCTTATGGCTCAACACACGAGCGAATTGTCATTGAAATAGCGTTAATACTTATTTTGGAAAATTACAAATATTGCCAAGTGGCCAAACCATGCCTCCTAACGGCTGCTTGTGCCCCCCCTTTTGGTTCACTAAAGATACTTGTTTAGAACATCACGTTACAAAAAGACAACTAACTATTATGTGAAAAAGGAATGGTAACGTTCAATCTTATCTGCACTCTAGCAGTAAATTAATGTTTTTGAATACTAAAAGTATTGCGGTTCAAGTTTCAAATACCAGCTTAAGCAATCACGGTTTATACCTCTGAACCCATTAGGTCATGAATTAGGCTATTCATATCAATTTCAAAACCACGAGCGTTTGCATTATATGCAATTCAAAGAATTGTGAGCCTAAAGTCAGTGTTTCTCAAACCATGGGTCGGAATGCACATCATGTCGCTAAACGTTTAGGGATAGTGGTACAAACAAGGGCTTCTCTCCCCTCTCCCCTTGGCCAAATCACTTGGTAACTTTAACCTTAAAATGCAGGCGTTTTAATGTGCTTTGGACTTGACCTGTAAGTAAAGCAAGGACTGAATGGACTGAATAATTTAATTTTTTCAACTGGCTTCCAAAGCTTAGCAATTTATTTCTTTCAAATAGCTTTAAAAACGTGCGATATGGGATCTAAATGGCGTTAAAATGGCTATTTTTCTCAAAACATGAAAAAAATCTTCCAGCGGCTGAGAGCTTCACCCCCAGACCCCCGTCTATGATGCCTTTGAATTGCACCATTTTGCTTAGCTGGACATGAAATTGATGCATTTATCAAACAAAAAATTTCAACTTTTGGTTCAAGCTCCTTTTCCCCCTTTAGCAAAATCTTGGTTCAAAATGTTTACTAGTGTGTAGGAGTGTACAGATGTCGACTGATAAAATAGTGTTTTTTTTAATGGCTAGCTCTTTGTGTTTTTAGAGCATACTCAAGCTTGTTTAGGTCACAGTGGCCATTGCAAATAAATTTTTCAAGCAATTAAGGACCAGAACCGAAAAGCTAAGAAACTTTATCGGCCTTATATGCCTTTTTTTTAGACATGAACACAATATTTTGTGAATTGCACTTAATTTTCAATTGTGCGAGATCAATTTTAATAGTTCAGTTTATTTTAGTGCCCCCTCACTCTCGGCAAGTACCCACTTCGTTTGCTGTGGGCTGTGATGGCTCTTCAAGAAGCTGTAGGCTAGGCTCTCACACCCCCACTTTGGAATGCAGACAATTTTAACCGAGGGTTTTAGCCCCCTTAGCAAAATTCTGGTGGCGCCCTGATTTTCGCAATTTTTGCGCAGCAGCAGCAAAAATATATATACTGCAATTAAATGCACATTATTTTAAATTTAGTGGCATTATCCCAATTGCAGAGTTTATCTAAATCTTGTCTCGCGTTTTTGAAAAATTTAGAAAAAAAAGCACTGTAATTTTTCCACCGTTGTATCGAAACCATCTTGCAGTCAAATTTATCATAAAGTTATTAAAAATACAATGTTGAAAGTTGAAACCCACCTATTTGAAACACAATTTGCATAAGTGCATATAAAAAACGCAACTTCGGCAGTGGCAACAGCATTTTAACAAGAAAAAAATATATAAACGCTTTTGGCGTAAGACATAGCTGGTCAAAGTTGCTTATTTGTCTATTAATTGTTTGCTTAAATTCCGCGTAAATATTGCAATAGCCAATATGTATCGAAACGCGATAAAAGAAACCATTTTCGAAGCCAGCAACTACCTTTCGATTGACAGCTCTCAAGCTTTGCATCTGCTGTATGTACCATTTGTACCACGTACTTGTGCAATATGCAGTACATAAATCAGCAATCGGAAAAATTTGATATAATTGGCCCATTGAGTCGAAATTATGGTTTTGTTTTTCAAACATATTCAAAAAGCGTTACCTCAATAACAATAAGCACAATAAAACTGTAACATTGAACTTATTTTGTTGGTTTTGTAATTTGTACGCACGAATTGTAATACAAACAGTAAAATGAAACTTTGACCAGGCGACAGAAAGACCGTAATATGGAAACACAAATTCTTTGCTTGTTTGATTGATGATCTCACTTAGTTGTAAAAGATTCTTTGCTACGATCAATAAGATTTTTCTGAACAAAATAACAGCCGTTTTTATGACGAAATGCTATTCGTCATAGCGCCTTGCCATTCCGCACTCGACTGACGGCCGAGAATTTCAATGACTCACTCAGAACGCATAATTTCGATATGCGTCGTTAAGCATGCGTGGCTCATTCTCGCCTATTCTCTTTATTTACGAAAACCAGAACTTGACCTATGTACTGACTTTAACAGTTAATAACTCGCTTTATAGTTCGTAAAAAATTTTTAAATTTTTATCAATGGAAGCAGAATTTATTAACTTAAAAAGTCAAGGAATCTGATCGACTATCTTCAAGTAGCTTTAAAACAATAGGCGTTTAAAAAAAGCGCGTGCACATGTAGCCCCCCCCCAGTCCAGATAGGGTTAAGTTCGAATTTGCAGCCCTGGTTCAAAATATGGCTTTGTTGTTTCTTACCGTGAGTTTTCAAAACTAGCCATTGGGGTATCATTTTTTGTACTGGTAGCCAGTGCCGTCGCTACGGTGGGGCCAGGGGTGCCGTTGCTATGGTGGGGTCAGGTGCGCCGTCCCCCCCTAACGACTGCTTGGCCCCCCCATTTCGGTTCACTCAGAATGCTTTTTTAGAGCATCACGTAACGACAAGACAACAGGCAATAATGGAAAAAGGAATAATAATTTTCAAACATGATTCTCGTTTGCAGTTTTCTCGATTGTTTGCAAAATTGCTGGCCACCAACTGCTGTACATAAATGTGACCCAATAATCCGTCATATTAACACGCCTTTACGGATGTGCCGCGGAACAGGGATGTATGCCTATACAAGCGTTACCGGTATTTCGTTAGTGATTGTGACCTAAAGCAATACGTGAAAACATTTCATTAAAAGACCAGCTGTTTTTTTTAGAGCGCACTCAAGATTTATTTTAGGTTGCAGTCAGTGGCGCAACCAGGGGGAAGGGGCTAAGGGGTCATCAGCCTCCTTTAACCAAGTCATTTAGAAAATATAATCAAAAACAGAATAAGCGTTTAAACGTGTTTTGTGCTTGACCTGAAGTATATGGGGGCTCAAGAGGCTAGACAATTTGAATCTTTCAAGGACTTTTGAATTTTAGCGATTTACTGTAATTATTGGCATGGTTTTAAAACGTGCGAAATGTAGTTTAAATGGCGTTAAAATCGCTATTTTTGCCAAAAAATCGCAAAAATCACGCAGCAACTGGGGACTCTGGCCCTTTGTAACACGTTTGAGTAGCAACGGTTTGTTCAGCACGGGACCTAAATTAGACAATTTTTGTGCAAAAAACATTTACTTTTGGTTCAAGCTCCCTCTCTCTTACCGAAACCCTGGTTGCGCTTCTGGTCGCATTCCCTATTGCAGACATATTTTTCAAGCGATTATACAGGCCGCATGCAAAACGAGCTAATAAACGTATCTCTTTTCAAAGATTTTGGGCTTATATGTATCTTTTTTCAAAGATGAATAGAAAATTGTAGCTTTAAAATATCAGTTGTAACGTGCAAAAGTTCAGTCCATTTTATAGTACCCCCCCATTTTTGGCTAGGGCCCTCTCACTTCGTTTGGTCTGGCGACGGCACTCTGGTAGGGTGTGGTTATCTCGTCTTAGAGTATTTATTGAAACTAGGGACTAAAAATTTAGTAATACGATTAGTGATATGAATGTTTTTTTGCCTTCTGCTTCCTTTGCCTTTTCCTACCTCGAAAAAAAATTGTTTTCTTAAAATATGTTGTTGCAAGCGGAAATGCGGATTGTGCTTTGCTATTTGATGGCTTCTCACTGTAATCCAATGGCTTTTAATCTTCGAATCCCTAGCTTCATTGTAACATTTTTAAGGGTTCGTCGGTGGGTTGTGCACTATGTTTCCATGCAGTTTAGGCTCGTAGCCTACTGTATAAGCGGTAACGCAACCAGGAGGGCTGGGGGCTACAAACCCTTAGCCAAGTCACTTAAAAACCTTAAGCAAAATCACAAGCGTTTAAATCTGTTTTAAGTTGGACCGGAAAGTAAGAGGGGCTGGGCAATTCTTAAGTTTGCCATCCGAAAAAGTAGCTCAATAACAAGTCATGCTGCGGTACATTTACTACAATCAACGACTGTGAGTAATTCCTTCTACTGCGTGGAATGTATCTACCATACGCTTGCTATAATTCCCATAAGTCACAACTTTTGACTTATTTTTGCTAATCAACTCTGAGCAGATCACTTCGGGACGTGGTTGATTGCAAAACTCTTCTACTCGGTTCATAAAAAGTTGCGGACTTGCGGTGCGGACTTCAAATATTACGAAGTTGCGAACTTGCGGTTGCGGACTAAGCTTTTAAACCTCCAATTGCGGACTTGCACTTGCGGATTAAGAAAATTGAAATTCGGTTGCGGATTTGCGGACTGCGGACTTAAAAAAAAACTTGCAGTGCCCAGCACTGCATTTATATGCATGTAATACACGCTGGCAAATTGAAGGTAGGTTCTTTAATCCTGTATTTAGCAATTTGAGTAATAAACTACTGGAAGCCACTTGCGTCTACCAGAAGCTGCTTATTTTTCCGTAAAAAAGAGAGATAGGTATATTGCAAAACTTTATCCTATTCCTATCAACTTTCAAGTTTAACTTTACAATTCTTTTTTCAACCAAAGTGACGCAAGTGACCGTGCAATTACAGCAGTATTCTATTATATTGTAATTTGTGTTCTTAATATACTGTGCATCATATTGAGAGTAATAATCAGTAATACTATTTCACAAAAAGTTTTTATCTAATTTTTCATTAATTTTGACCCAAACTCAGATATTGCTCTAAATTGACCCCAAACTTATGTCACTAATCCAAACCCTAGCTTAAACCCAAATTTTAACTTTCATAAAGTATAAAAAAAAGCGCGGATGAGTATTCTTTATATTCGCTTTGCATTTTTCAAAAATTTTTCGATGATATAGTCCAGAGATGGAACCGGTCAGGATTTTCCCGACCCGATCGGTAAATTTCAAAATCTACGCCGGTTGACCGGCCGGTCGACTGGTTTATAACTGGCCCGGTTAAATTTTTTTTTGCAGAAGGTTTTTGTTCACTGTACAATGCATCTAATGAAAATTTTTCAAAGGGGAGGGAGTCATGGGTGAGCTGTTAAAATTTGTGACTCAGGACTAGGTTCTCAGAATGAGTTTTTGCAAAAATAATTCAATTTTAAGACCTTTTTAGGTGAAATTTTGGTTTGAAAGACCTGTTTTGAGCAGCGCAAAGTGTGCACAAAATAAGCATAAAAAAACTGGAGGGCACAAGCTAAATTATTAGACGTTCTTTCTAATGATATTATGCGTAAGGCCAAGTTAAGAAGTTAAAATTTTGTAGCTGTTGGTGACAGATTACTTGCAATTTGCGGAGCAGCAAACACCTAACTGTTATGCCATTATCCAGAAAATATTCGAAATATAAAGTGCCCCAGCTGTTTGTAGAAATGCTAGTTTAGAACAAGCCATATGGCTAGTTAGATATACAAAAATAAGAAATTGCTTCCGTGTGTGGTTTGAAGGTTTGGGTGGGCTGCCAGGATGGGCTATGTGTGAATTTAGATGCTGATGAAACACTAGCCTAATGGGATAGCAGATATGTGAGGAAGTGCTACCTCACAGTAGTGAAAAAAAGTTTGTTTTAAATTTGCTATGTTACTTCTGAAAAAAATAAGAGCTATGTCTTTCTTGCCCAATGTAGAGTGTGGTACATTTATTTTAAAAAAAGCTTTTCAAAGCGGCAAGATTTTAACATGAACGAATAAATCTGAAATCTGCGCTATTTCTACTTTCAAGCTGGTTAAAATAATGGTAAAATGCTAGGTAGCGTAAGCCTCTTATGCATGCTTTATTATAATCTGATCGCGCGATTTTTTTTAACTAATATTTTGCAGTTTTTTGCTTTGTGCCGTGGTTCAAAGGGGGGGGGGGCATGGCACAATGGCCCCCCCTAAATACGCCCCTGGATGTGCATATCTTAATGGTTACAGCATATTAGTCACCGCTTGAAATCATTCAACAAATGTTTTCAAAAGGTGTGGTCTGTTTGTTAATACAGTTTTTTTTATAAAAGTTTTATTTATAGTAAAATATACATGTATATTTCGGTTGGTGCTTAGATGTCTTTTAGTTACAAAAAAGGAGAATATGACCAGTGTTTCAACCGGCTTGACCGGCCGGTCAACCCAACCGGTTTCCATCTCTGAATTAGTCATTACGAAAAGTAGGAGATCGTTTTACAACTTTCTTTTAAATTAATTCAATAGTTTAAAGCTGTAAATCTCACAAAAATACTTACCTCGCAAAATTTCAGCTTTTGAGTAATCTTTTCAGCCTCTTCAAGTGACCAAAAGTTCGAAAGTTAGTAAAAAATATTATTTTATAATTAGCAGCTATTTTTTTTAGAAATGATGTTGTAATCGCGTAGGTAGGTAGGTAGGCAGGTAAGAAATTAGTTTGTTGAGAAGAATAAAATACGTATGTAAAAATGCTTCATCTCCAATGATTATTCAGTTCGAAGATGTTTCAACTTCTTTGTTGTAGCGGTTCAATAACGCTTGGCATATCTCCACCCAATTATGCTGGTGCAGTGCCGTCGTTACGGGGTCCAGGTAGGCTGTGCCTCCCCTAACGACTACTTGTGCCTCCTTAGTTTGGTATACCCAAAAAAAATTTTCGGAGCATCACGTAACGACGAAACCACAGTTCTTTGTGACGAAACAACAGGCATTGATTCAAAAAAAATTGATACCGTTCAATCCTAATGTTCATACATAATTTCTCGTTTAACGTTTTCTTGATTCTTTACGCAATTGCTGGCAGCGAAGTGCTGTAACATAATTGTGACGCAACAATCAGTCTTATTAACACGGTGCACATGCTTTCGTGTTTGCTTGTTGGATATTAATTGAGTTCAGGAAATTGATTGATGACACCTACCTACTTGATTAACGTTACTTACAGTACATTGTCAAGTAATTCCGCTAGTCGTACCAATTTTAAAACCACGAACGCTCGAATTGTATGCAATTCATTTATCCAGCAAATTTTTGAATTGCTGCTCTACTGTACTTCTAAAATTAATCGAAGGTCTAAAGACTAACTAGCGATCAGAAAAAAATAGTAAACATATATATTTCACCTTAAAGTTAAGGCATCTTTACTGTCTTATTCAAATAGAATTAATATGAGTTGACTCTTTTTGAATAAAACACTGAAAATGCCTGACTTTTTAAAGGTGAAATATGTATGTTTACTATTTCTTGCTGATTGCTGCTTAGTCTTTAAACGTTCAGTTAGTTTACAATGCAGTTCGAAAATATTATCAGCGTTAAACCGCCAATCTGCCAGTTTTGTGCGGGGTCGAATTAAGTGAGGAATTGCCCTTGTAACAGTAATTACATTTTATTTATCAAGTTGCCTTGGCCAGGAGACAACAAAGGAACCTTTCGGTCTTCCAGTTAAGCTGCCACCTGCCCACCAGTCTACCACAAACAGTGAAGGCTTCGCACTATCCCTTTGATTGCTGAATGTCAAGCAAAGAGAGTCTTCTCACAAAAGGGCTGCTGGATGAAAAACATCTCACATTATCATGCGTTAAAACTAGTGAAAGCTAAAAAAGTGTTTTGAGCACTTTCTGCTGCGGAATACAGTCTGGGATTTTCCTTGGCCTCTGTCTTTCTCAAGGGTTAAGTTTATTTGTGGTTATGTCATGTGCCTCCAACTTAATGCACCTTGTTTCTATCCACCAGCTAAATGTTTTCAGTTTATCACATAAGTTCTAAGTACCATCGTAAGAGAAATGATACCATTTGCAGGGAGTGATCAAAAATATGTTACTCCACGAAAGTAGCAGAATCTTCAATGTAATTTTTTAAAACTTTGAAACATACCGAAGTTTGTTTGTTTTTTTGCATAGTAGGTGTTTTATACAAAAAAGTAGAAGTCACAAGCTAAGGCAGGCTTGTTTTGAATAAGAATCAAAGAGCTAAAACGGGGGTATGCATGGGGAGACGTTTGGATTGACCATTTAAGCCTGAATAATTTTTGATACGCCAAAAAATTGGTACAAAAAGTAATTTTATTTAAGTAGATTCTGTTTTTACATCAATAAGGATACTTGTTCTAATTTAATATTTTTGTCAAATTACAGATTTGTAACGCCTTAAAATGGTGTCCAAACATTATCGTTAACAAAATGTACGACTGTTTTGGTTATTTTATTGTATAAACTGAAGATGTTCCTCATGTTCGAACATTATTCTTAATGATATCATGCAGAACACCAGCCGCAAGATGTCGTGCCAAGTTTTGAAGACAGAGAAGGCTGGCAACATGTTGGGGCACAATCCATAGTCGATGACGTGGTCGTGCACAACGTCAATGACAACGCGCAATTTGTACTTGATCATTATTGGCATTTTAATATACTGCACTCTCATTTGATGTGCTGGATTGTGATTGCCAAACTTTTGGCAAATTTGGCTGCTCAATGCTTCTAGCCCTGGGCGGCACCAGTCCGAAATAATTGGGGAAGACGTAATCAATAAAAAAATCAAGCGTATTTTTTTCTAGAAAAAAGTTAGTAAAAATGCCATTAAATTTTTGCTCACGTGAAAAAAACTGCGTGCCTTAATATGGTCAATTTACGTGTCAATTTAAAGCAAAAGAAAAAGAAGAATCCATAACAACATTAACAATCCCGTTTATGTTCAAAATCATTTAATAGTGACATACAAGTACAGTAAGTTCAAAATTCAAATGTAGCCGGTTTTCAGCTACTGGAGTCTGAGGAAACATGGAGCGCTGTAAGCTCCCCCAGCGGGGTCCGCGACAAAATCCTGAAAGCCAACGCATTTTAAGCTTTTATATAGTTTAAATTGTCATAGATTAACCGCAAATACTCAATCGGAAACATTCAGTTCATGCACTTTCCACGATTATAAATGCTGGACAGGTGAATTTCACACAAAAATTCTTAAAGACAGCACAAACTGTTATCTTTGCAACCAGTTGATGCGGGAGCGTTTTAGGCCGGAGAGGTCAACTTGACGAGGCTTGTCAATATCCGTTGGGTTTCACTCCCACACCTTCTAAAAAGTCCTATAGTATTAGCAAACGTTTATCCAACAATATCAGACGTGCATCGAAATCGGTGGCATAGCCTAGGAGGTTAAGGGGCTGGATTTTCTCTATATAACCAGGCTATTTGGAAAACAACTCTAATATGCATGCTTTCAAACGTGTTTTGAACTTAACCAAAAAGTAAAGGGGCTGAAGGGGCTTAGTGATTTGATTTTGCCATAGGGCTACCAAAACCCAGCAATTAGCTCTTTTTAAATGGCATTTACAGCCGTGTAAAATTTCGTCAAAATGGAGTTGAAGTGGTTAATTTTTTCCCTTAGAAAAAGCGTAAAAAAGACTTGATCTGTGAAATGCTGACAAATTTAGGTTTGGTTTCAAAGCCTGCCATCCCTTAGCTAAATCCTCGTCAAACAAACTGCAAGATTTTAAACGTATTTTGATCTTAAAAAAAACTGCAAGTAAAAAGGGGACTAAACAATTTAATTTTTTCGATTGGCTTTCAAATGTTTAAACTGTAGTTCCTTCGAATGGCTCTGAACACGTGCAAAATGTGATCCATTGGCATTAAAATAGCTTTTATTTCAAAAAATTACAAAAAATCACCCAGCTGCTGGGAGTTTTTTCCCCAGACTCCTATAGTCTTCTGCAGCTTGGTGCTCCGCCCCCAGACCTCCGTCTGTGATACGTTTAAGTTAGCCTACACTACTTAACTCAACACGTTTCCCCAATTTAGACATTTGCACTTTTCAACTATTGGTTTAAACCATCTCCCTTGAGCAAAATTCTTGTTATATGTCCCAACACCAAGTCGTGGGTTCTGATCTTTCATTGAACGATATCTTTGCCCCCTCAAATAACTCAAACATTTCTGATGACGTCATTGCATATGATTTGTGGTTTTGACCCCTGCAATCAAAAATCCTGGCTACGTCTATAATAGTGTGACAGTTCAAATCTCGACGTGGGTTCGAATTCCGTCCGCAGTCATTTTTTCTGACAACCAGCAGCAAATCCAAATTGTGACTTTACAGCATGTCTTCTATTTTTTTAATAATGCTCAAGTCTGAGATTGCTCCTTTGTATGGCTGCTTGCTTGACTAGCTGCGCTGGGGTTTGAATAGTCACACTTTGGCTTCAATGGTCACTCTGTGTGGGTGACAAGCGCGTGAGATTGTTGATCCTACGATTCTACTCGACGAGCACAGTAGTTAGCTTGTATGGCGTTTAGTTACACTTACAATATTTTTGCAACTTATTTGCACAGTAGACATTGCAGTTCCGTACTTAGAATTAAATCAAATTTTTCAGCATACTAGCAGATTATGCCGAAGCTTGTAACGAGTTTCCAGGGCCCATTTCTGCGTCGTTTAAACCCGGGCAACTTTTCGAAGAAACGTCGCTGTGGTAGCAAGTCGTTGGCAACGCTGTTTCCGACTTGACCGGCCCGAGGTTTGAACCTCCAATTTCCCGCTCCAGAGACAAACGCGTGGTTGCTCGACCAACTGGCCAGTATTACAGTACAATATTGTCTAAAAAAACTTAATGTTGCTGGCATATCCACACTATAGAGTTCAATGTTCATGAAGTCCAGTACAGTTTAATAAACAGGCTTGTGGCTGAATTACAGTATATATCATCTATTTCCTTCAGACAAAACTGTGTCTCGCGTTACCGCGTTCAAATAAAGACTTACTCTATTTGAATAATAAGATCTGCTTCCTGATGATCGCAGTAATGCATGAAGCAGGCCGGTTGAAAATAAACGGAATTAATCATTGTCAGCCGTAAACCTGTGTATACAATTTTGTTTATTATGCATACAGCTATGTTCAATATTTGTGCTTTATTCTGCGTAATATGCACATTGTGCTGTATTCTTACATTATACGCAGTACTTATAACCAAGAATGGCAGTACCTACGGTACGCCTCAATTTTTGCAAAAAAGTACGGTACGCTGTTACGGTACGCCTTTTTGGTTATGGTACGGATATGGTACGTTGGTACGCTCTTTGAATTAAAAATCCCAGAATTTTTGCACATTGCGCCGGTTTTTTGTATACAGAGGCAAAAAACAGCTGAACGCTAAATGTGTGAATTGAAATCTCTGATTTATAGGCTAGTGATTTCAAAGACAGTTAAAGTTGCGAGTAGTTAAAAGCAAGGATGGTACGGTACGTAAGTACGGTACAGTACGCCTCAATTTTTGCAAAAAAGTACGGTACGCTGGTACGGTACGCCTTTTTTGTAATGAAACGGGTATGGTACGTTGGTACGAAACGCTTCAGAAATTAAACTGAAGTACGGTACGCAGGTACGGTGCGGTTCAAGGTGTGAGGTACGTAGTACGCAAATTCTAAACGTATCGTACTGCCATCCTTGCTTACAAGAACCAAAAACACCCGGCATATTTTGAATAATTGTCAATGTCTGTTTTTTTGGCTATTAGCAACGTTATAAAAGGTTAGCTATACCCTAAAAACAATAAATTCCACAAATGAACTTGAATCTATTTGATACATACAGTAATGCTGGCAAAGCGGTAAGCTTTTAGATTTAGCAGTTTAACACTACTTTTTTTGTTTTTTTTTGTAATAAATCCGTTCGAAAACAATTTGTTTCTTGAACCTAACTTGACTTTAGGTTAAATTTATTAAAACGAACTTGCTAAGGCAAGGAAAAGTTTCCCAATTTTGAGGTTTACCGAAGTCACTGTCCAAAATCTGTACTACTTTGGCCCATATTTAAATTAAATGACGTCATTTTGACTTAAGCATTTTATGATTTAGCATCAGCAAATAAACCTCTCTGCGAAGTTTGAACCGCCTATGACGTTATTGAAAAAGTGAGGATATTTTTTTAAATATGAAAATAAGACTTTGACGTCACTATAATGACATTATGATCTCAAAACTAATTTTAATAAAAATTTTGGTAAACACCAACCCGCGTGCCAAGTTTGGTGTTTTTTGGTTTAGGAGCTGTATAAGGAAGGCATTTTGCCCTCCGCGTAAAATGCGTTGGTCAAATTGCTTGTGTAAAATAGAGTTAGGAAGTGGGCATGTGCGTCAAAACAAACTTGTATGTATAATAATATTCTTTGCATATTTTAAACCCGGGTAATTTGCGGGTGCTGAGTCCAAATTTGAACTTGTTTTTTTTACTTAAACGTCAGGATTTTCTGAAAAAAGCATCTGAATTTCTGGTTGAGATAGAATATTCTTTACATTCTCAAGCACTATTGCCCGTAACTAATTTATCTAATATTTCTTCTAATAGGCTTTTTTATGAGTTGCAACAAGTCTATCATATTTGTAAAGAATGCAGTTTCCCAAGTTTAGGAAACCTGGCATAGTTAGTGATTAAATATTCAAATTTCGACCAAAATATATTAAACACTTAGTAGCATTTTACCAAAGCAATTTAATTATGGTTTTACAGCAACATTGTTCGTCTTTACTATACTTTGTTTTGCTCTCCCACTTATTACAAGTTTCAGGACTATCTAATATTAAAATGAAGCTTTAAAATGGAGCAACACAAAAACTCAACAAGAAAATCACACTACACGCAAAAACTGAACAAAAGTTCAACGTCGTCGTCTTTTGTGTTCTTGTGCTGGCTTATCTCGTTTTAGTGACCAGCAGTACTCGGCGAGCATTCCAGTTGACCACTTTCCTTTTAACCTCTTTTCAATAAAGCTATGTTCCGGTAAAGTCTCTCACCATGCTCATCTGAATCTGCTTCCGAGTCTTCATGAAAAAATGGTAAATGTGAATGTAGAAAGCGAACTTTGAGTGACATCTTTCATCCCATTTTGTGGTAGTTGTGCAACAAGTTGTCCACTACATCTACGAAGTCATCAGACTTATGTAAACCCAGAAAATTTAGACCTACTTGTTTTAAACTTTTCAACGCAGCCAACTCGGTTTCATTGAGCGTTTTATCTAGCATGTCATTCAGGATAAGTTTTCGTATCTGAGGCCCAACAAGCACACATTTTATTTTGGCATCAGACAATATGGGAAAACATTTATGCGAAAATTCAAATGCAGGAAAATCTTTTTTTAAGCCTTTAACAAATTGTTTGAATAGCTAAAGCTGATTGTACAGATGAGGCAAAATGATTTTATTTTGAGGAACCAAAGGCAAAGCTACCACATGATGTTGACCTTCCTCTTCTATTTTCTGCGGCCAAGTCTTCTCAATGTAATGCTTGTTACGAGTTCTGGAATTCCAGAGGCATAGAAAGCAGCAGTACTATTTAGTGTAGCCAAGTTGAAGGCCTCGTAACAAAGCCACGACTTTTAAGTCTGCGCACACATACCACAAATGAGAATGGTAATTTAATTTATCTAAAATAAGTTGCAAGTTGTAGTATGCTTTTTTGAGGGTGGTTGAATATACTACGGGCATAGATGGATAGAGGTTCCCCTTATGCAGAAGCACAGCTTTGATTCAACGACTTGTAAGTCTGCACACACATACCACAAACGCAAATCGTAATTTAATTTATCCAAAATTAGTTGCAAGTTGTAGTATACTTCTTTTAGGGTGGTTGAATACACTACTGGCATAGATGGATAGCGGTTGCCGTTTTGCAAAAGCACAGTTTTGATACTGTAACAAACTCCAAAAACAAAACAAAAAAAAAGCTCGCCTGGGGTTCTTACAGGACGCGTGCTGCCATGGATCCAGTTCTTCTTTATTCAAAAACAATATGAAACAAATGAATTACTATACCACGCCACAGCACGGTTTCAAAATAAATTTGAAAACCAGCGAGTTGGCTTAACCAAAAAATGCTCGTTAGCAAAATGTATCAAACATAAGTAACGTCATTTAAGCGTCTGACCATCAGGTCTTAAAAAGAAGAATGATTTGAAGAACGCTTGCCATCACAGTCAAGAATCGCAAAGCTTGCCTTCTTCATGCGTGGCGCATAAAGATAGAAACAAGTTTAATTAAATGCAAATTCAAACACGTACAAAATTGCAGCGATTTGTAACAAGTTTCGAGCTAAATTACAGCAGCTGCAGAAACGCCCTGCAGACCGCGCTCTTCGCGTGAAGGCAAACAAATCAAAAATTCGAAAATGCGATACAGCAAATCAGGATTTAATGCTATGACGTAACAGATACAACGATTTGTAAGTCTGCGCACACATACCACAAATGCAAATCGTAATTTGATTTATCCAAAATTAGTTGCAAGTTGTAGTATGCTTCTTTGAGGATGGTTGAATATTCCACTGATGGCATGGGTGGATAGCGGTTGCCGTTATGCAGAAGCACAGCTTTGATACTTTCCTTAGAGCTGTCTATGAAAAGTCTCCAGTTTGTTCGATCGTGGATCATGCCAATCCTTTGAAATAATGCAGAAACATCGTTACAATAGTACAGTTCCCCATCGGTAAAAAAATGGGAAATTAGGTTTTGGCTTCTTTGACGATAGAAAGTTACCGTTGTGTCTGGAGCTAGCAAATTCTATTGTTGTAAGTATGAAGCCAAGGGTTTGCTATTAGATTTGGTCAGATTTAAATCTCGCACAAGATCATTTAAATCTTCCTGACGGATCAAATGTGGTTTGATAGCTTCAGGACTAAGTTAAAAGGCATCATCAGAATCACAACTGAGGTTTTTATTCTCTGAAGACTCACCCTTTTGTTCAGGTAAACATGGTGGAGGAATGGGAATGGGTAGGTGAGCACAATGTGGGACAGGATGGATAGCAGATGGTAGGTTTGGATACAAAATTTTCTTCCTGTTTCTGTGGTTATAGCCCTTTGTTTTGGTTAAACAGAAATTGCAATCAAAAACGTGGTCTCCCGTCTGCTCTCGCCAGATCATAGGCACAGCGAATTCTTCATCTACTTTTTTCCCCCCAAAACCATTTGCTTAGTTAACCACTACAATCTAATCAACAATAGTGTGGAGAACAAACTTCATCTTGGTCTCCGACCGCACATCCAAAATAAGCATAATACAAAATAATGCTCGATCTTGTCAGTTAAGTTTTTTCGATATTTTAGCAGAGTCAATTCTCCACAAATGTAGCAAAATGTATCAGGATTATTTGCAGTAAATCGTCTCTTTTTTGGCATTTTAGCTTCCTTATGGGCAAAATCAATGTCTAACTGTATAATAAGTGCAATACTATGAGTATACTTGTCTTACAGCTTGCTTACAATATACCTAAATGCAAAAATTATGATTAAAAGATATCTGCTGCAGCCGGACAGTAACTTTTAGGCGCGGTCGTTTAGGCATGGGATGTTTATGGTTCGGGATTTTTATGCACCTGGACTTTTAGACGCTGAGACTTTTATGCGCCAGAGGTAAAAAAAAATTTTTTCCAAAATTATTTTTTTCAAAAATTATTTTTTTCAAAAAATTTCTTTTCTAAATTTTTTTCCAAACAAATTGCTTTGTTTCAAGCAACAGTTTTTTAAAAAAATCTTTTAATTGTTTTTTTTAAATCGTATTTTTCTTTCAAATAAAAGGTTTTTTCCAAAACAAAAAAAAAGTTTTTCAAGCAAAAAAGTTTTATTTTGATTAAAATGCAAATATTTTTGAAGTGTTTCATTTGACACTTGTCAAGAGGAATCCTCAGAATAGAGAGCGCAGGAAAAGGAGCGACAATAGAAAAAAGCCAAGCATTGGTTGGCCGGAAAAGGATCGATGAGAGAGCGTCCTCTGTGCACAACTTTTAATTTGAGAAAGAATCCTTTTTGTCGGCAAAGGGCGGGGTTGGAAGTTTTGATAAAAGTGACTTCAAAAGCAGATTGATGGAAGGAGAGTAAAAAAAGTTTTACAAAAAATTGATTTCTTATTGTATTTTTTTTCAATAATGTCACTTTTATCAAAACTTCTAACCCCGCCCTCTGTCGACAAAAAGAATTCAAGTACAACTTAAAGGTTGTACACAAAAAACACTCTCTCATCGATCCTTTTCCAGCCAATCACTGCTCAGCTTTTTCCTATAGCCCTTTTTTTTCCTGCGCTCTCTATTCTGACGATTCCTCCAGACAAGTGTCAGATGAAAAGTTTTGAAAACATTAACATTTTAACCAAAGTAAAACTTTCTTTTGTTTAAAAGAAAAATTTGTTTTTGAAAAAAATGAAATGAAAAAACTGTTGTTTAAAAAAAAAAAAAAGTTAATTGAAACAAAAAAATTTGTTTCGGAAAAAAAGTTTGTATTTGGAAAAAATACTTTTTTTTTTAATTTTTTGAAAAAAATTTTAACGTCTGGCGCCTAAAAGTCGTAGACCGGCTGCAGCTAAATTAAAAGTTGTCAATTTCTAACTACTTGTAAGCAGCAACTGTGAAAGCCTGTTTTTGTTCAACTGACTGGATCATGGGTGACCAGAATTGTTATTTTTTTGCATAGATTTAACAACTGTCAGCAACAATGCCAATGATGGCTCATAAATCAAGCAAATAAAATTCAGGCCTGTGGTTTGAAACTTGACGTGATAACAAAAAAAAAATTCATATTCGTGTTCAGCCCCCCCAAATTACCAATATCAACTCGTTTTGTCTTTTGGGTTTTTTTGTGTTGCACAGTGTAATTATATTGACTAGAGTTGTAGTTATGGTGGTTAGATTGGAAGAAAAATCAAAGTTTGTGATATTTAATACTTATACACCTCCCAAAGGCTTGTACCGACTCTTTCAAATTTTAGGAAAATTGCCCTATATCCGCAAGATGTAAAACAGTTTATTATCTTTGCTCCTGGCGGTCTGATTTTCATGAGTTTGGTCTCAAAATGTACGGAGCAAGAAATTTTTTTAATCAAAGCTGCTGCTAACTTGAATTTATTAGAATAAAATAAAATGAGCTAAAATTTTTGCTTTTAATATTTAATTTGGCATCCCATCAAAATTGTAAGTTTGATTGACCCAATTTTTGTGTGCTCTTTACCTTAGATATAACAAGATGCAAACCAAAAACCGACCTGCAATAAAAAAACAATTAAACTCGATAGAAAGAGCAATGTGCTGTACTATGATACTTTCATACCTGCGTATTGTGTTTATGCGCAAGCGTGATTTGTTAAAAGCACTGATAAAGTTTACATAATTTTCTCTACTGATTTTAAGCATTTTTTCTTGTCAATTTTTTTTGAGAGCAATATTTTTCAAAGTTGCATTATCAAGCTTAAATCACATGACAAGTCACTGTCCGTAGCCTGTCGTACACTATTTGTCTACTGTACAAAAGTGTACATGCATGCTTTTACTGCTTTTTGCCTATTCTACTTTGATTCTTGATTCTTTTTTGGCAACAAACCAAAAGAAAATTTTTTCGTGCGGTCACTGGTAAATTGGTGGATACATTTTAATGAAATTTGTCTAGGCAGCATTTTAATAAGAAGTAATCTGTAACAGCACTTTTTTTAGGAAAGATTTTTTGGCACACGAATTCGGTCAGGCTATAAACAGGGTGCTTCAAAATTAGCCCCTCCCTCCCCCGTCCAAGCTTGCATGAAAAATGATAAGGTTTTTTTCAATAATCTAGTTAAAAATTTATTAGCGTAAGTTGCTACCAGGGATGTGGAAGCAGTCAAATTTTTAATGCTTCCGCTTCCAGCTCCTCTTGAACTTTTATGCTTCCGAGTTCGCTTCCACTTTCTCACCTTTGGAATTTTTGCTTCCGCTTACGGCTCCGGATAGAGCTAGTCGCTTCCGAGTTCGCTTCCGCTTCCAGTCTTTTTCATCAAAGTGCTTCCGCTTCCACAAAAATTTAACCGCTTCCACTGCTTCCGCTTCCAGCTTCCGCTTCCACATCCCTGCTCAGTATGAAACAGCTAATTGAATTTAGTTTAAAAAAAAGCATGCAAGTTTACTTTGAAAGCTATTTTATTTGACTTGTGTTGTCGACAGGGCATGGCATGGCATGGAATGGAAGACGATTTTTCCATATTCCATACTGGCAATTTTCGTCCATTCCATTTCCATTCCATACTAAAAGTCTTCCATTCCACATTTCATTCCTTACTAAAATTTTCTTCCATATTCCATTGCATACTTCCATACCAAAGAAAGTGAAGACTGGAAACAATGCAACGGATATTTTGCTGCTTTGCATCTTTACAATGTTGTAAGCAACCGCTCGCGAAGGTGTGTTCAACAATACTAAGATGCCACAATCGGTATCTGGTATGCGTATTGCACATGGTTTAATGCATGGGCGTAGCCAGGATTTTGGATTGGTGGGAGGGCTAAACCGTAAATCACAAGCAATGACGTCATCAAAAATTTTTAAAAAGAGAGACTTTTTATGGGACAAAAAATGAAAGAGCAAAAGCTTAGGGTCTGCTTTAGCACGTAACCAGGATTTGCTGAAGAGAAAAGACTAAACCGCAAGTTAAAAAGGTTTATTAACTTATCAAAATTGGGAGACGTGGTGAGCAAATTAGTGCAACTCAAACGTGTCACAAACGGGGCCTAGGGGCAGGGCCACCAGCCGCCGGAGGCAATGGGAGTCTGAGGGCGAAGCACCCAGCCGTTGAGCGACTTTTTGTAAGTTTTTGGAAAAAAATGGCTATTTAAATACCATTTGGATCACATATCGCACGTTTTCTGAGCCATTTGAAAGAACAAAAATTTTGAGATTTAAGAGCCAATTGAACAAATCCCTCCCTTTACTTCAAGTCAAGCCCAAAACGCATTTAAAATCTTTCATTTTGGGGTTAAATTTTGTGACTTGGCCAGGTCAGGGGAATCAAGGTACATTGCTTTCTGCAACATTTTTTGCATTAAATCATTCACTCAAAGATTTGCCTTTGAAGATTTTTGTTTTGTCATGAAAATAACCAGTTTTAGGAATATGTACGACCTGGAGCCCAAGCACCCTGGATTCAACTTCAATAATTTGTTCAATAAGCATTTCCCCAGGCTAATTTTTTCAAAAGCATTTTGTCGCTTGAGAACTGACTAGATGGAGGTGGGTTGTTATTTAAAGTTGGTAGAAGATGAAGGCAGAATTTAAAGTTATTTCAAGTTGGTACATTAGATGCAATAAATGGTTACTAATCATCAGGTGCGTTGCCAAAAATTCGCAATGGAGGGGCTATTTTGGGGGTCTGTGGGCGAATCCCCAGCCGCTGGAGGCACGGGGGCCTGGGGGCTAAGCACCTAGCGCTTGAAAACTTTGCATTTTTTTGTAAAAATAACTTGATTTTAGGGCTTTTATACCAGAAAATACTTTTAAAACGTGGCATAGAAATTGGCAGCACAACAAGATTCAATTGATTGCATTAATGGGCTATGTGGGAGGTGGCTAATGATAACATTGTGGTTATCTTGTTTACATGCTGGTAAACCATAAAATTTTATTATTCAATAAAACTCACATGGAGTAATTTATTTTGTCTCTATTTTATAAAGAAAAATAATTTGGGGGGCTAATGGAAAGATATTTGAGAGAAGTGATTGGTAATTAACTAACACTGAATAGCCCCCCCTTTACTTATTCCTGAGTTTATAATATGTTTCTTGATAAAGTTTATGTTTGACGTTTTTACACTAGCAATGAAATTTGATTGTTTGATTTTGGGCATTTTTCAAAGTTTTTATTAATTTGTGACTTTAATTTTTGACAAAGTAGCTCCTCCCCTGAATATATGTTTAAAAAGATACTTTAAATCACTTTTTTGTCCATTCCAGCGCAAAAAACAGTCTCAGAAGAGCTAAAAACGTGGTATTTTTCTTATCTGCATTTTGGTTGACAGGCCAACGGGGGGCTATAGCCCCCCTCCTGGCTACGCTACTGCTAATTGTGTTCTTACAATATAAAAGTTAGCTGGGGCTTAAAATATATTATTGCATAAAAAAGTTAGATGAAGGCCTGAGATTGCACCTTTTAGAACAAAACCACAAAATTTCTCCCGGCTTGAACATTTAAATTGGTTGGCAAAAATTTAAATTGAGAGGGCCCAGACCCTCTAGTCGTCAATTTTAAGTTACTGCTAATTGCTGTTATACGCATTTACTGTTGCGCCCAAAAAATGCTAAAAAAACTGAATAATAAGGCTTTGTATCATCATTTTTACCATTGGTAGCATTTCAATTGAGGGGAGGCAGAGGGCCTGGGCTCCCTGGTTACTCCTATGATCTAATGATTACCGTACAAGTTTGCTCTCATATCAGCTATAAAATTTGTCATAACCAAACTGCTAAAGAACATTTACCGTAATAGAAATACCAAGCTTTAACAAAAAGAATTATTGTAAGCTAAAAAACTAATAATAGAAATAAAATTAAGCTAAGACCAAAATGAAATAACAAATACGAGTTTTCGTGACGATGTAAGAAAACAAAATTTAGGACTCGGCAAATTGTCAATCTCAAAAAAAAAAACACAAAAAAAACAAGTCAAACCTGTCAAAGTCGTCAACTATAACATCAATGCTGCAAATTGCAATGTACTTACAACGATGCAATACGTACACTGTTTGCGCATTATAAACAACCAAAGTACCGCGATTTGTCGACAAATATTACCCGTAGATATTAAAGTTGAATACTTCTGTGACAATATTATTTATCGCTATCCAACATCGGTATGTATTTTTCTGTAAATACAATGCACAAAATCTAATATGAAATTGGTATGAAAGTATGGAATATTGTCTTCCATTTCATTCTTGAAATCTTCCATTCCATTCCATTCTGGCATCTTCCATACCGAAATTTCCGTTCTAATCTATTCTATTTCATACATGCCCTCGTTGTCCATTCTATATTATCATTATTATTGTAACATTTTACTCCAACGGGTGTAGCCAGGTTGAAAATCCGAAAGCGCCTGATTTTGAAAAAAATTGCTTCCGCTTCCGGCTCCTTTTCAACACTTTCGTTTCCGAGTTCGCTTCCGCTTCCAACTTCTTTCATCAAAGTGCTTCCACTTCCACAAAAAAGTTGACCGCTTCCAGCTTCCGCTTCTGCTTCCACATCCCTGGTTGCTACTGAGTTCTTTTTCGTTTTAAATTTCTTTTATTTTTATGACAAATAATTGAGTAAGACAAACCCACAAAGCTAATGATAAGGAGAAAATTAGATGGATTAACAAACCTGTGCTTTGTCAAAAATTCTGGTGCCATCCTCCTTCTCAGCATTTTTGATCTAGATTTTTATAGAACACGGGTAGTTATTTATTTCAAAAGTTCGTTTTGAGGAGCGTAGAAGAAATTACAAGTTTTGTTAAGCTATTTTCATAAACCTGCGACGATTTGCGAGTGAAATCCTGGAAAATCGAGTTTTACTCTCGGTCGTTTTTGCAATTTGTTAAGATTAAACCCCTCCAGAATGCAGACTATGGGGCAGAAAAGAGAAGGTTCTACGAAATATGAACAATTTTGTGAAAGCTTAAATAAATGCTTGTTCTAAATCTGTGTAATTTTAGAATTTTTGTATCATAGTTTGTATTGTACTGGCCAGTTGATCGAGCGGTAACGCGTTCGTCTCATCTAGAGCGGAAGGTCTGATGTTCAAATCTCGGCCCGTCAAATTGAACACAGTGTTGCCAACGACTCGCCACCGCTGCGACATTTCTTCAAAAGGAGCTGAGTTGCCCGGGCGCAATGACACAGAGATGGGCCCCGCCAACTCGTTACACGCTTTGGCATAATACAGCGAGTATAATGAAAGATTTGATTCATTTAATTTGATTTGAGTTTGTGTTGTAGTGGGGTTGGCTTTAATTTGGAAACGCAATGCAAAAGCGAATTTTGCTTTATTAGCCGAAGAAAGTTGAAATAGGAATGGACCGCCCTGGTCTTTTTTGAATGGGTCGACATTTTTTTTTTGATAACCAGCAGCAAATCCAAATTGTGATTTTACAGCATGTCTTCTGTTTTCTCGAATGATATATAAGTCTGAGATCGCTCCTTTGTATGGCTGCTTGCTTGACTAGCTGCACTGGGATGTGAATAGTCACACTTCGGCTTCGATGGTCGCCCAATGAGGGTGACAAGCCCGTGAGATTGCTGACCTACGGTTGTACTCAACAAACACAGTAGTTAGCTTGTATGGCGTTTAGTTACACCTGTAATATTTCTACAACTTATTGTTTAGTATTTTGCGTTTTAGTATTTACCCAGTAGGCATAGCAGCATTTAGAATCGAATCAAATTTTTCATTCTACTAGCGAATTACGCCTAAGCTTGTAACGAGTTAGCAGGGACCATTTCTGCCTCGTTTAAGCCCGGGTAACATTTCGAAAAAATGTCGCAGTGGTAGCAAGTCGTTAGCAACGCTGTTTCCGATTTGACCGGCCCGAGGTTTGAACCTCAGATCTTCCGCTCCAGAGACGAACGCGTTATTGCTTGACCAACTGGCCAGTATTACTGTAGAATATTGACTAAAACAACTTAATGTTACTGGCATAACCGTACTATAGAGCTCGATGTTTATGAAGTCCAGTGCAGTTTAATAAACAGGCTTGTGGCTGAATTACAGTATATACCACTGATTTTCTTCAGACATGACTGCATCAAGCGTTACCGCGTTTAAATACAATCTTATTCTATTTGAATTACAAGATCTGCTTCCTGGTGATCGCGGTAGTGCGTGAAACAGGCCGTTTGGAAATAAATGGTATTAATAATTGTCAGCCTTAAAACTATATATAAACTTCTGTTTATTATGCACAGCTATGTTCAATATTTGTGCGTTATTCTGTGTAATATGCACATTATTGTGCTGTATTCTTACATTATACGCAATGCTTATAAGAATTAAAAACACCAAGCATTTTTTCAATAATTGCCAATGTCTTTGTTTTTGGCTATTACCAACTTTATAAAACGTTGGCAATACTTTAAATATAGTAAGGATCCATAAATGAACTTGAATATATTCAATACTTACAGTAATGCTGGCCAAGCGATTTAGCGATTCCTATTTTACTCGACTTTTTTTATGATAAATTTCTTTGAAAAAGATATTTTTTTAATCCAACTTGAATTCAGGTTAAATTTATTAAAACGAAGGTGCTTAGGCAAGGAAAAGTTTCCCAATTTTGAAGTTTACCGAAGTCACTGTCCAAAATCTGCACTTTTTTTGGCTCATACTTAAATGAAATGACGTCATTTTAAATCAGACATTTTATGATTCAGTATCAAAAACCAAACCTATGTACAAATTTTAAACCAATTATAACGTTATTGAAAAACTGACTTCATTTTTCAAAAATATAAAAATATGACTGCGACGTCACTATAATAACATCATCATCTCAAAACTAATTTTATAAAAAATTTTGGTAAACACTAACTCGCGTGCCAGCTTTGGTGTTAGTTTGATTTAGGAATTATATTGGGAAGAGATATTTGCCCTCAGTGTAATATGTGTTGGTTAATTTTCTTGTGAAAAATAAAGTTAAGGGGTGGACAACTGGACATATGCGTCAAAACAAACTTGTATGTATAATAATATTCATCGTATATTTTAGACCCGACTTCAGAAATTGAAATGGATGAAGACACACGGAAACTATGTGAGAGAATATTCTTATAAGTCGAGTTTTATTTTTATCATTTGATTTTGTTTAGATTTAGCTGCCACATTTCTATATGTCAACTTGGCAGAGATAATTATATTGACTAGTTATAGAAGTTAAATTGGAAGAAAAATCAAAGTTTACGATGTTGAATACCTGAAAACCTCTCCAGGGCTTTCACTTTTTTTTCCAGCGTTCTATAAATGGAACAAAATTTCAAGGCGTTTGCAAACTTGCCTATTGTTTAAATTTAAACTAATGTTAGCTTTACTGTGTATTTAGGAGTTGTTATTTTTTTCGTGGTATAATTACTATGAGTATTTAGCTTAGTGAGTGAATTGTCACTACGTTTATTTTTTGAAAAATTACGTTTTGAGGTAAACACAATATTTGGCGGAAACAAATTTATTTCCAATAATTCTATAGTGTATCCGCAGATTGACATATTTTAGATTACAGTTATGCTAATAGTTTTTCCCCAAAAAGTAAGATAATTATATTGACCAGTTATGGAGGTTAAATTGGAAGAAAAATCAACGTTTGTGATGTTTAATACCTATAAGCCTTCCAAGGCTTTTAACTGACTCTTTTAAATCAAAAAAAAATTGCCCCACTGCATATCCGCAAAATGTAAAACAACTTATTATCTCTGCTGCTAGCTGTCTGATTTTCATGTATTTGGTCTCAAAGTGCACGGTACAAAAAAACTTTAAATAAAAGCTCCTGTAAACTTAAATTCATTAGAACAAAATATAATAGGCTAAACATTTTGCTTTAAACATTTAATTTGGCTTCTCCCCCAAACACATTGCAGGTTTGATCGAGTCAATTTATTGCTTGAGGTTTACCTTAGGTATAATCAAGATGTAAGCCAAAAACCGACATGCGATAAAAAACGTAATCGATAGAAAGGGCAACGTACTGTATTGCAATACTTGCATAATACCTTCATTAGTAAATGCACAAGCGTGATTTGTTATAAAAACTGCTAAAGGTCGTATAATTTTTTATAGGGTTTTCTCTAATGATTTCATGCATTTTTACCTGTCAATCTGTTTGTGAGCAATACTTTTCAACATAGGTGGGCAAGCTAATGCAAAACGTTAGCTTCGTTAACCACTAGTCCGTTAACAAACTTCACACCTCCGTTAACGTTAATCCGTGATTTTCAGCTTTAATTAACGGAAGTTAATAAAGTCCGTTAATCCTTTAACATTTTGCGTGTAATTTACATTTCGTTTTATTCACTTGCATCTAGAACACGTATTGACGCTGTTGAGCTGATTGTAAGGAAATTTTTATTGCTATGGCGGTCTTTTAGTGTTTTGAAAGTTATATTTTAAAGTCTAATCTAATTTCAAGATAAAAACAAGTTCAAATGCACAACGAAGCTGCTTGATATCAACGATAAAAACCTTAACGGAAGTTAACAGGACTTAACGGAAGTTACTTTAGTCCGTTAACAGCACTTAACGGAAGTTAATTTAATCCGTTAACATGAAAAAACTTTTTAACGGATTAACGAGTTAATGAAAAAGTTAGCTTCGTTGTTAACGGATTAACGATTAACGGACTTGTGCCCAGCACCTATGCTTTTCAAAGTAGCATTATCAAGTTTAAATCACATTTAAGTCACAAAAAAGTGTAAATGCGTACTTCTACTGCTCTTTGCATTTTGCACTTTAAATCTTGATACTTTTTTGGCAACAAACCAAAGAAAAACTTTTTCTTAGGATCACTAATTAATTGGTGGATACAAGTTCGTGAATTTTTTTGGCAGCAATTTATTAAGAAGTATCTGTAACAACATTTTTCTTAGAAAAAAAATTTTGGCACAAGAATTCGGACTGGTTATTTACAGGGTGCTTCGAAACTAGCCCAGCACCCTGCCTCTTCCAAAGTTTACATAAATAATGATTAGATTTTCTTCAATAATCTAGTTTCAAGTTCATTAACTTTAGTTGCTGCTGAGTTGTTTTTCCTTGTAAATTTCTTGTATTTTTATGTCAAATAAATGAGAAGGCAAACCCACATTGCTCTTGATTCGGAGAAAATTAGACGAATTGACAAACCTGGGCTGAGCCAAAAATGCGGGTGCTTTCTTACTTTTTAAGTATTTTTGATCTAGATTTTCAAAAAATACGAGTTGTCAACTATTCATTTATTTTTAAAGATTGTGTTGAAGGGCGTAAAAAAAACTACATGTTTACCAAGTCACCAAGATATTCTCAAGAACCTGCGACGATTTTCAAGTCAAACACGAAAAATCGAGTTTTACTGTCTTTTTGCAATTTATTAAGATTAAACCCCGACAGAATGCAAACCATGGAGCAAAAGAAGGAAGTTCCACAAAATACGTATGAACAATTTGGTATAAACTTAAATAAATGGCTGTACTAAATCCGTACAATTTTAGTATTTTTGTGTTATGGTTTATGTTGTAATAGTGGGATTGGCTGTAAATTCGAAACACAAGACAATTAAGCTAATTTTGTTTTATTATCCAAAGAAAGTTGTAATTGGAATAGCCTCTTTTCTCGTTCCTATATGAACTCCAGCGCTCTCAGTGCAATATTAGACTATTAGTACTGCAAAACTTCTTACCTACAACTACCGACCCCCACTACCCACCTACTCAAGATCTTCTAAATTTATCACTGTTATAAACCTTCTGCTGAAGTCTTCTACCGACCATCGAAACCTACAGATTAGGCATACATAATGTTCACACTGAAAATGATCTGCACAAGTTAAATTTCAAGTCATTTTTAGATATAGAAATTAATACCGAAAAATAGTCCATTACTGTTAAAAAATCCAAAATATTGCAAAACATTACATACGGAGCTTTACGCAATGAAAAATTTTAATAAGAGACCCTAATGTTATTTTAATTAAAAATTTCTATTCACATAGCACTATTCACATAGCACCGTATTCAAATTTTTAGCAATTAAAGATATCAGGAAGGACTACTATCCGCCTGAAATCGGGCTGCCAGTTTGGGAGGATCCCCTTTAAAGGGGTCCTCCACAATTTTGAACTTTTAGACCGTTAGAAACTGATTGAGCGAATTTTAGGAAAGAGTAGAGATTAAAAGCAAACTAAACCTAACAAAACTTGGGGGTGCCCCCAAACGGGCCCTTCGAAAACCAAACTTTTAACCTAGACACACAAAATTTTTATGGAAAGAAAATATAAAGGAAACATAAAATTTGACAAAATTTGGGGGTCCCTTTCAAACAGGGCAGCCTAAATTTGAATTTTTTACTACTAACACTAGCACATGATTTTTCAGGATAAGCATATGTAAAGAAAGGATAAAATTTGACAAAGTTTAGGGGTACCAAAATTAAGGGGGTTCCTCTCACACGGAGCCGCCAAAATTCAAACATTTTAACGACTTACATTAGAAAGATGAAATTTTCAGAATAGCTGAATATATGTGAAAGATAAAATATGACAAAATTTGGGGGTACCACAATGGGGGTTCCCCTCAAACAAGAACGCCAATTTTAAATTGCTTAAGCCAGATGCTTGAAATTTTCAGGTTAGGCAAATATAAAAAAAAGATAAAATTGGACAAAACTTGGAAGTATCACAATGGGGATCCTCTCCGAATTGGGCCACCAAAGGTAAAAAAAATTATTCACTTAAGCTAGGCACATGAAACTTTAAGAATAGGTAAATAAAACAAAAAGTTATAATATGACAAAATTTGGGATTACCAAAATGGAGTCCCTCAATTGGGTTCTCCAAAATTCAAACCTCTCAACCATTTAACCTAGACACGTGAAATTTTCAGTATAGGTGAATATAAAGAAAAAATAAAATATGACAGAATTTGAGGTTAACACAATGGGGTTGTACCCCAAAGGTAGCTGTTAAAATTAAAAATTTGTAACCACTTAAGTTAGACACATAAAACTTTCAGAATAGGTAAATTTAACACAAAGTTATGTGACAAAAATTGGGGGTAACGAAATGTGGGATCCTTTACATGCATCCTCCAAAGTTCAAATTTTTCGACCATTCAAGCTAGACACGTTTCACAATAGGTAAATATAAAGAAAAGATAAAATATAACTAATTTTAAGTGCCACAATTAGGGAGTTCTCCTCAAACGGGTCGTTAAAATTTTTTAACTACTCAAGCTTAAATACAAATAAAATTTTCGAGATAGGTAAAAACATATTATTAAAAAATTTGGGGATGCCATACTATAATAGGGATTCTTCAATTATGCTGACGCATCCCCCAATTACTACAAAAGCTGAATAAATGAAATCGATTGGATTGGTTAATATGAATTAAAGATTAAAGATAACAAAATTTGGTGGGTCACATTGAGGTGACCATGCCAAATGTGTCTCTTAACATTTAAAAATCTTCATCTGCCAAATGCTTCAGCAAAACATATCAATTTTTTAAAATACCGGCCGGTAGGCTAATACAAGGGATAGATGAAATATACCAACCTTGGCAAGGCCATGTTGGACAATTAGCCCTTAAATGGATCTTCAAAACTATAAGATGAATTCTCATAATGAATTGGTATCACAGAAAAGTAGAAGAGTCAAATTTATGGGATTGCTGCAACATGTAAGACGTTGAAGCACTTACTGTAAGCTTAATGGCTTTGTTAGATTTAAGCCGAATGACCGAGTTTATTTACTAAACTAGCACCTGTGACGTTGAGAAAATCTTCTACTGGCTCTTTAAAGCTATTGAACAATTTTATTAAGAAAGTTTTCTTGCTGAGTAATGGATGCAGTACATTATACTGTACAATATCCAATAGGTTAGCCGTTGAATCGCAATGCTAACTCGAATAGAAATAGCTGTAAAATGCAAGCATATTTCTGGCCGTTGGTAGTATCAAGTTTAGCTGATGTAATAGTATTTTGCTCAAAAGTCGCTAAAATTTTGAAGATATCACTCTGTTTTCATAATAAAGTGGAAAACTGTTACGAACTCCTAAATAGTGTTGAGTTTTATAGCGTTGTTATATGAGCTTTTTGATTGACTTACTAAATTATTTTGATAACCTTTTGAGATCTTTAAACTTTGCGAGCGAATAACTGCAAAGCTGTTAAAATAAACTAAAAAGAGCATAATGTAGACAATTTTTGATTTATAGTTGTTTGACTTTCAACATTACACCTAGGGTTCTGGAAAGCACAGAGTTGAGTAAATTAATATACGCTTTCAAGGTGAAGTCATCGTAAAGTTAGACTCTGCAGAATTACTTATTAAACTACAAGAATTTGATTTTTAGTTTTTAATTTTTGCTAGTGTACGTATCTTTTTCCATGCTGATTGCTAGGACAAGCATTGTTTTGACTTAGCTCTAAAATTCTGAGAAAAATCAGCAGAACTGTCAATACATGTACTTATATAAAATTGCTGTTAAAAAAATACTGGACTGGGCTAGTTGAGGATGTAGATTTGATGTTTAGGATATAGCAAAATTTTTGGTCAAGATAACGTAAGTTACAAAATCTGAAAATCATATTGGCATTTCAGAAAAAAAGTTTTGTTCCGATTAATAGTGAAATGTCGTTTTTGTTGTTAAAATCGGAGCAACAGGTTACCTGTCGAAATTTATGTTTTTATGAGAATTTTGTTCATAACTGCAATTTTAACAATTGCGCTGCTAAGTGAATATTGCAACAAACTCCTAAAAAGTTAAAACAAGAACTAAGCAGAGTTGTAAAATTTTGATGAGACACTTTTTCTAGATATTTAAACTTTGAAAGCCGTTAACCACAAAGATCAAGTTAATGGAACATTATGAAAATCGAAAACGATGTTTTTTACATCAGACTATCAACAACCATAAACACGGCTTAACGTAATCGGAACGCCAGTTTTTAGTAGGTTGAATTTTGTAGTGCATTAAAGTTAGATACTTTTGCAAAGTTCACGGATATCGCTTGCGATGTCACATTATAGTTCTCCTACTGTGTTTTTATGTCTCTAGCAGCAGAAAATTCAGTTCAAGTTTATAAATATTTAATTACTTATAAACAAAAATCTGCAAACTTAAATGAATTCATATTTGCCAAACGGGTCTGTCACACACAAACATTTTTTTCCCTTTTTTGTACGGGTTATCTTTTAGATTTATTTCAAATGCACTTTGGTTGTAATACTTTATCTCTTAACATTAAGCTCTAAAATTAGTTTTGGCAATGCTAAAAATGTTATAGTGGTTTTCCAAATTGTGGTTGAAAGGCGTTTTTGCAAGATTTTCTTTCAATTTTTTGTAAGTTACAACATTTCATTTGTATAGTTGAAGTTAGAGCTTTGTGTTAATGAGTATTTATGACGAACGACACTTGCAAAAAAAAGAACAAATTTTTATAAACCTAAGTGAATTTTTTGTTTAGTTTTTGCATGATGATTAACTACTACTTGATTTACAATTTACGCCGAGCGTTGGAATCGAACCCTTAACCACGATCAGTTGCATATTTTTCAACAATAGTAAAAATTTAGTGTTTGTCTCAGTTAGATTCAGCAAACTTGTTCAATTAAATTTTGAAACTTTTTGTGTTTAATGTTGCAATTTACTTTTTGTCATTGCACAGTTGTGTTGAAAACAATACTTTTCGGTAAATAAGAAAGAATTTTACTCGTAACGTACGAGCATACACATTTCAGTAATTTAATTAGTCAATTGCGGCAATAAAACCTAATAAATCATTCGATGTTTTAGCTTAAAGTAACAAACGGAATTTTGATTTCGACAATACACTGTAGAATAGTTTGCTTAATATTTAAGAAATTGTTTATTTTTTCATGACAATTGGCCTTATGTTCTATCATGCTCTGTTACTTTATTCGACGTGATTGAGAATCGAATCCAAGCAGTATCATCAATTCATTGCTGTCTTAGAATTAGTTTGATTTTTTTGTTTTAGTGCAAAGTTTAAAGCATGATCTGGCCGTGCAGGCGCTGAAGATCTGCGGTGAGAGGGATCGCATTCGTGGTCACAGCGTCAAAATCGCACCGCTACAAATCTCAACCCGACCTCGAAACATGGAGCAACTGGATCAATCCGGCCACTTCCATTACAGGAAAGATGTTGTCAGGATTTACTCTGAGGAACTTTCTGACGTCGTTCCCTATGAACAGATCTTTGAAGTAGCTGAACATAAGGCTGTAAAAGGTGCTATGGGATGCCGCACTGAAAAAGCTAAAACTGAGCACATCCTCAGGTATGCAAATGTTGTTCTGATTTCTGGCCAAGCTGGGATCGGAAAGAGTACTCTCTCAAAACTCTTGGTTGAGAAAATGCTGGACTCAAATGATCCTCTTTACCAGGCAGAATTCGTGTTTTTCATCAGATTCCGTGACCTGGATTACAAGCAAAACTATGATCTCCTCGAATTTCTAACCAACTCTGCCTCATTCTTATCCAGTATTTCAAGTGAAGATCGAATAAAAATCATTCAACATTTCGAAGCTAGCGGCAACATATTTATCATGATGGATGGTCTGGATGAGGCAGACATCGACCTAAAAATGAATTATCCCAACATCAGTTCGGATTCACAAGCAACAGCTGCAGCTTTCATACACAATTTACTTTCTGGTCGTTTACTTGGAAAATCTAAAAAACTTGTCACATCTAGGCCGCGCAAGCTCGCCCACTTACCCCGTGATTATTCATCAAATCTTTACCTCAACTTGCTGGGCCTAGACGACGAAAGTCAATTGCAAATCTGTGCTGACCTCTTCCGCGATTACCCAGATAAAAGATATAGAATACTCAGCCGCGTCAACAGTCGCCCAGATCTCAGAAGTTTGTGCTATAATCCCATTCTTTGCATAATTATCATGATGAGTTTCTACAGTACAGACTCATTGAAGAGAAACCTGGATACGCTGACTGATATTCTTGTTTATTCCATAGAAATGTGGTTCTTTAAGAAGTTGGGAGGAAAATTCCAAATTAAAGAGATTTCAGTTCTGGCTTACAAAGGGTTTTTGGAAAACCGCTTTTATTTTCGTGAACATCATTTGAGAAATGAAAACATCAATTTCGAAAACATCACTGTATTTTTATTCAATAACATCAAATTTGAGCTTTTGCAGGGAAAGGCAGTCACGTATTTTGGACACATGATATGGCAAGAGGTTTTTGTGGCCGTCAAGTTGCGGCTCTACTCAAATAAAGAAGATTTCCTAAAGATTGTACCTCAATTGGAAAGCGACATGTTTGAAATGGTGGCAAGATTTCTATTTGGTTTGTGCAACAAGCAAACGCTGGATGAGCTGCTCGATTACGTTGAAGATGAAGAACTAAACACTGAGGCTGATCGGAACGAATGTAAGGAAATACTGAAGAAGTTCGTCATTGAAAAGCTTCAACGTCACCGTGATGCTGCAAGCGATTCATCTTATGATCCTTACTACGAAACAATTGTGCCGGTGATGGGCTGGCTGCGGGAAATGGGCGATGATACCTTCACCAAACAAGCGGCTGGTTGTCTGAGAGATGGAATAGAGATCAATGGCGAAATTTTACCTGGTGACATTCCCAGTGTCAACCATATTCTACGGCGTCGTGATACTAGTTTGGTATTGACAGTGTATTACCCCAACTTTGTTGGAGGTTGTTCGAATCACTTCTTAAGAGAACTCGATCAAACGCTGGACAAAAATCCAAACGTTCAGGTCAGTGAACCGCTTAAGACTTGATTTAAAATTTAATGAAATTTTTTTGATCAGTCAAAACTGTCGCTAAAATATAGTTTTCAAGTACTGTTTTTAGTACTGTTTTTTGAGTGTTTTTAAACACTTACAACAAAAACAGAGCATTGGCAAGATAAGACGACAACTATGTCAATGAAGAAGGATAATACTAAACTAATATCATTTCACCAAGGAGAGGCTGCGAAAAAAACTTAAGTCCAAAAGTTTGTTGTCATTTCAAGCTTTTTCAATGGGCTGACAACTCACGCTTTTGGAGCGGTCGTTAAGTCTGCCACCTCTCACAACACTAGAAGTTAGAGCATATCGCAAAGTTGTGTAAGTTAAAAAATCAAATTGGAGAGCTGTTTTGTGTTGTGATCAATTTATTCAAGCCTCTTACGGAGTGCAGAATATAACGTTTCTTTGCAGATTTCTGGTTTTCTGTAATACAGTAGTTTTATACAAAGTACATGATGTTAGGTACACAAATATATTTCTTTGTTTTGTAAATTATTTGTGAGATTCACTGATTGCAAAATTACTTGAAATGCTTTTTTAGAAGCTTTCAAATCGTAAAAGAGCATAAAGAGCTAAGATATGTTTAGCAATAATTTTTGTCCAATGTAGAGTAAATTATTTCCGAATATGGAACTAACGTTTCAAGACAGCTATGGATTGATTTGATATTTAAAGTAACATTGGCGAGATTCTGCGACGCGCAATACGAGCATTATTGACCCGCCAAGTACCTCGATTTCGCAGCACTATAATGTTCGATTTTATAAACCTGCACGATTACGTTTTGGCAAAAATTTTGTGATACTGGCAACAGCAAAATTCAATGTGTATCATTTTTGATTTATTTTTAACTGAGTCTTTTTTTATTTATATATATATTTTTTGCTTGTTTTGGTTTTGATTTTTGTTCAGTGATTTACGCGCCAAGCGCAAACGTTTTTTTGATACGCTTCCGCTATGTGCGTAAATCACTTAACAAAAACCCTGTGGGCAAAAAATATTTAGGCACCTTTAGGTATCTTTTTAAGTAGTACGATAACCTCTTGCTATATGTTTCAGATGACGGCTTTATTTCTCCAAAGGTTGTCCATGAACAACAGTCTACTTCGCTTTACGTTGTCCCACTGCGTCGATCAAGTTGAACGACTGATATTGGAATTCTGCGGCATTACGAACGAAATTGTTGAACAATTTGCAGAAAAAATCAAAAAGCGACAAAAACCGGTAAATAACTACACGGAATTACTTTAAATTCTTTTTTGTAAAATTTCCCTCCGGTATCTCCAGTCCAGTCTTGGTTTCTTCCACCTCTAATTTTGAAAAGTGGTTGGAGAGTGATAGGTTTTATTTTAACCAAGAAAGTTAATTATTCAAACAGATATCAGTAACTTGCAGCAAGTTTTCATCAGCAGCTGTCAAGCCTGGCATATTTTGTATCGGCATAGCGATTCTAAACTTTTATTAGTCTAAGAAAAATTTAATTGATTAAATTTAGTTGAAAAATACCCTCTTGAAGGTATGTTAGTATTTTTGTTAAGGAACGAAAAAATAACTACTTCTGGAAAATTCTCCTCAATTATATTGGTATTTCCAGTAAACTACGTTAGTAGAGCTATTATAAGTACAAGTACTTAATTCTATCTTGCAAAGGCTATTTGACCAACGTGTTTTACACAGAACAGGGGCATCTATCTAACTCATACACCAAAAATCATGGTAATACCATACTTGGCACTCGGGCTGGTGTTCACCAAAATAATTTAGAAAAACTAGTTCGAGTTGATGAATTCATCATACTGATGTCAGAATGATATTTTCAAGAAGTATAGGCGCGTCAAATTTTTCACATTGGTTTGTTTTTTGATACTTAATCACAAAATGCTGTAAGTCAAAGTGGATAGCTGGATACGTTGCAAAAATGTTTTCTTAGTCATTTACGTTAAATATTAGCCAAAAAATGCTTGAAGTTTGAAAAGTGTTTTTGGCAGACCTCAAAAATGGTAAACTTACCTATGTTTTATCAAATTACAATTTTCAGATATTACTTGTGATTAAATTTGACTCAAATTCAAGTTAGTTAAAAAAAAACAAAACTGCCTTTGAAGAGAGCTATCGCAAAAAAAACAAAAATAGACGGAAGATGCCTCTCCTCTCCCTTGTAAAATAAGGTTAAAAAAGTTTTTCATATTATTCTCTTAAACGAGGACTATCTAGTCAAAATTAATAGGGGTATCAAAAGTCAAGGCAATCGTATTATACAGTAGATTAGATTAGCTTTGACGCCATTTTTCCCGACCCAGCCACTCCAGAGATATTCTACAGCACATTCAAACACCACGGAGGGTCTTACTAATTTTCGAAAAATCTCTAAAATTCAAAAATAAGGTTTAAAAAAAGAGTGGATACATTTTTGAGACATAAAAATCTTTTCAAATAAATATTTTTCAATGCAAATATTTATTTAAAATAAATTTTTTTGAATCTGGCCTAATAGCACTTAGCTCATAATTAATCTATTCTTAAGTGAGAATGTCAACTGTTTAATTGCAAAACATTTTAAAACTACACAGTTTTTGGCTGTAATCTTCGTTTTGAAGTTAATCACATAAACCACGTTCAAGTTTGAATAAAACTTATTTCTCTACTTTAACTTCACAATTTTGTGTGAAGAGTAGGCCTCATTTTGCATCATTTATTAACTGCCTATTGAAGCCGAAACATTAACCGAAGCATGAACCCAAACCAGAGGTTTCTAAACAGTGTTCCACGGAGCTCTGATATGTCGCTAGAGGGTCGTAGGTGAGCTCGTAAATTTTTCTTGCTAGAAGTGACCTGCAGCGCCACAGACTAAAAGTAGTTCCAAGCTACAAACTGACGTCTGGGGGTAGACGCCTATTTGCATCTTGGGACTATTTTTTAAACCTTCTGCAGAACACTGGTAATAGTTCAGATGAGAATCGGTGTGCCACGATGATATCCAGAGTCTTTTGATGTGCTGCAGCTATAAAGAGTTCAAGTATCCCAGCTTTCGTCTGTTTTTAACGTTTCGGAATTGCCTTATACCATTCGCAATTGACTTATTTGCAGATCGAATCGCTTGACCTTCGTCAAAACTCCGACATAAGCGATGCTGGAGCCGCCAAATTGTTGGGCTGTCTCGGCAACGTGAAGGAGTTGACGTTAAGAGATTGCAGCATCTCAGGTGGAATGAGGTGGAAATTAATAGAACGCGGAAAGGAAGTTGGATGCCGTGTTGATGCTTAATCTCCGTCACATTAAGACTTGAAGTTTTCTCTTGTCTTGGCATTTACGAAAATTTAACGCAACGCTGCAGCTTTGCTTCGCAATATTCGTCAGCTTTCATCTGTAAATTTTCATGATTATTGCCAAAAAAGTTGCATTTGTGGCATTCTGATTCATGGTGATTGTTGATTGTGCATTTTCTGCAATAGAGTAGATCGCCGAGTATCCGAACACGACCATAATCAAAGTCATTAAAAGATTAGATCGATTACAATACTTACGACTTAAACAAATTTAAAACTAAAAAAATGACGGAATACGATACTGCCAGCGCTAATACACAAAAAATCTCAACATCTGGGTAGTATCTGGATACTGTATGATGTTTTTTCGTGATTCATAGCACAGTATTACAGGTTGCTGTAGCCTATATGATGAATTTTTGTAATATCTCATGTTGTTTGATTATCCGAACAAATCATTTATCGGAACTACCCCTGGTTTGAATTACTTCGGATAATCTGTGTTCTACTGTAATTTATTCTAATTTTAAGTGAGTATAATTCATCATTGAATATTGGTAACATTATTATTTTATTTTACACTTGCGTATTGTGATAATAACTGACTGTTATACATGTATTAGTGTAATGTAGTGATCTTCTTTAATCTGGCATATGCAAAGAAAGCAGCGTAATTTGAATTAAAGAATTTTTGTCTTTTATGTGCATCAAAGTGTATTTTCGTGCAAATGTTCCATTGTTTCTTTGGCTGCAAAAATATTCGGTTATAGCATTAAGTTGCTTTGGAGTTCCTACTAAGTAGTAATTAACTAGCACTTCCTAGCTCTCCGAAACCTTCCTGTAATCTGAAACCGGCTTTTTTGTGCATCATTGTACAAATCGAGTGACTGTTACATCAGATAAGAGCAAGAATTTAGAGCAATTAGAATAATGATTGATTATTATTTTATCAAACTATTTTTTTGATAAAATTAAGGTTTGCGGAAGGATTATTATCGTGTTTTTAATTTTTGCCTATAACCAGAGTAATTTAATTTAATCTTAATTATCGCTTTCTTGCTTTCTTTTGATTGTATAGTGCGGCGTTCTCGGGAACAGCTATTCGTTGATTGCTTTTCTTGTGGCTTTTTTTGAAACTGTCGCTCCGATGACCCTGAGACCAGAAATCACGAGAACTTATTGGAACTATTGCTATTTATATGTTGTTGCTACACTGCTTGAAACATTTCGCAATTTTTTCAATTGGCAGCCCTGCTAAAATTTTAAATCCTAATTGCCTTTAATTAAGTTATTCCCGGGCAAACTTTGGCCCGATTTACACTAGATGTAAAATCGTGAGCGTACGAGCGTATTTTTAGTTTTTTAATTCCAAGAATTTGGTTCGCCCGGCGTACCGTTTACTGGGATAGAAGCTGCCAGTTGGTTAAAACAAATTCCGACTTTTCTGGTTGTATATTTTCTTTTTTGGTGAAACCTTAGCGGCTTACCAAGGGGGAACAGTCATTGTGGAACAACCTTAGCGCTATTCTTCAAAGAGATTTTGCACCTCTGTAAAAAATAATTGTGTTCGAGTTTTTCGTTTAATTTTTGACTTCAAAGTAAATTTACTGCTTGCTCGAAGCCACTAAGCATAGGCAGAGATGATTGCCGTAAAGTGCTTTATTCATGACATGAGCAACGTGGCCAGGGCGCGAGTCGAACCTTAATCATGGAATTACCGTCGTAATTGTAACGATGCTTAGTCCTTCCCGGCCACCTCGTTAACTAACCAGCTTTGTGTTTCTCAAATGAGTGTGTCTCACTGCTTGCGTTATTAACTGATATGATATCGTAGAGCTTTTTCGTTAGCCGAATTTGAAGCAGGGTTTCCAACCCATTAATTTCAAACGCACACAATTTCTTGCTGAATATGTGTTGACCTGAGGTAAATTTGAAGCAACAGAAAATCAAAAACTTGCTTTGATAATACTGCGTTGAAACAACCAAAAACGTCTTACGTGAGCCTTTTTTGTGGCACCGATTTTTGGTTCTATCTCTCGATTTTTTTTTTTTCTACTTGATTTGGTTTTTGGCGGGCAAACAGAAAAAAAAGTTAAAAATGAACATTTTCAAGAGTAATATTTTGGTTTTACAGTACAGTATAATTCTTTAGTTGTGTTCTGTTACGTACGAAAGTTCATATTGGACTTCCTAATCACAAATTTTGTGGAGTTGCATTTGTTATGTTCAAATTGCTTGCGCAGATTTGAAAATATAATGAAAACGTAATTTTGCCATTGTTATTATCGCCTAGATGTTAAATGCTCATACTGTAATTGGTTTGGATTGGAGGCAAAAAATGGATCATTCTTGAGATCGTGGCGCGTGAATCAAACTGTCAAATATTGAGTACTCGGCTAGAGTACCACCTTTAGTCTCCAAAATATTCAACGTCAGTGCCGCCGCCAGAGCAAACGATGTGAGGGGCACTAACCGAAAGTAAAAGAAACTAAAATAAACTGAACTTTTGCACACAAAAATTGATCTTCAGATCTTGTACGGCTACAAATATGCGCAATTTTTGAAATTCTGTACTTATAAATTATTAGAAATCTGTCTAAAAAATAGAGACCGATAGCGTTTCTTATCACGTTTTGTATGCGGCGCATAATTGCCTAAAAAATCTATCTGCAGCAGTAAATGCTACCAGACATGAAACTAAAACTTTGTTATGAGGGGTGAACCACGAATAATATTTTTTGCACAAAAATTGTCTGAGTTATACAAACCTGTGTTATACAAACTGACGCAGCTCAAGGGTGTCACAGACGGCAAATATCGCTAAACAATTAGTAACTGAGGCTGAATAGTTAGTGACAGACGCTGGGCGATTTTTGTGATTTTGCAGCAAAAAAAATAGCAATTTTAATGCGATTTTAATTACGTTTTGCGTTTTTTGAAGCCATACGAATAACTAAATTGCTTAAATTCAGGTCATTTTATTGAATTAAATTGCTTATCCCCTTTAGACCCCCCGCGTTACTTCAGGTCAAGTCTAAAATACGTTTAAAACGTCGTATTTTAGATTAAAAATTCTAAATGACTTGGTATAGAGGCTTAAGCCCCTTCTCCTTGGTTGCACCACTAACTGCGACTTCAAAATTTTGAGTGCGCTTTAAAAACCAAAACAACGGATCTCTGAAAAAAATGTTCTCACGTATTATTTCATGTCATAATCGCTACGAAGTACCGGTAACGATTCTGCCGGCTTATATATCTCTTCCGCTACACATCCGTGAAGACATTATCATGTCTGTTGTCTTGTCGTTAGGTGATGTTTCAAAAACAGTATTTTGAGTCATTAAAAATGAGGGGCACAAGCAGCAGTTAGGGGGGCACGGCACCCTTGACCCTTCGTAGCGATGGTACTGGTCCACAACGACTTAAACCACAGAATGATTAAGATGTTAATTGACGCATCGAAAACGACACTTGGTAGTTCGGCCAGCTTCTTGAATTGCAGCAAGCAGCACTCCAATCTTAGATTAAGAAATTTTAATTAAGATTGAAAAGAAAACAAATTCTCACTAAGTAAAATCGCTCCACTAAAACTTCCTGCGATCGACCAATTCAGATCGCAGACTACAGCTACAAAAGCCAATCACAGACACACAATCTTGGCTAAACTGCCTATGAAACTAATATCCAGAACGCTAGAGTTTTTAGAATCCTCGAATTATTAGAATATTGGAATGAATGGCATAGAAACTCACCTATTTCTATTAAGTTCTCGAAAAAAACAGAAAAATTGTTATTACGTCACAATAAAAAAAGTATACGAGCTTACGATAACAAATTGCAACAAAATTATGACGTCACAAACTTCAAGTCTAAATATAGCAATTAAAAAGTCGTAAACAACCAAGTAACCCGGTGACTGTAGAAGATCGTAGAACATACTGCCAAAAAATAATCTCGAACATTTCAAACCAAACGAGCGGCAAAACTAGTAAAGCAGTCACGACTAAGTTGAGGCAGGCAAAAAATCATGTAACTCTGACATCCAAAATTATTATGTGACACTGTCACTCATAGGCGTAGCCAGGGGGCCCGGGCCCCCCCCAATTAAAATACCACCAATGATAAAAATTACGGCGACGTAAGCTAGCGCTGTTTAGTTGCAATTTTTTTTTCAGCAATTACGCACATAACAGTAATTAACAATAACATTAATGACGATGAGGGAGGCCCGGGGCCCCTAAGTAATGACCAGGGGGCCACGGGGCACCTAACTGATGGCCAGAGCCTCTAACCAACAACCAGGATGCCCATAACTAATAACCAGGGGCCCGTGGCCCCTAAACGCCAACCAGGGGGCCCCGGGGCCCCTTACCGACAACCAGAGGGCCCCAGGGCCCTTAAATAACGACAAGGGGACCCTAACTAACAATCAGGGGGCCCTGGGGCCACCAACAGACAACCAGGGGGCCCTAGTTGACAATTAGGGGCCCCTAACTAACAACCAGGGGGCCCCGAGGCCTCTAACCGACAACCAAGAGGCCCCAGGGCTCCTAACTGCAAACCAGGGGCCCTGGGGACCCTAACCGACAAAATGGGGGCCTTTAACTGACAACCAGGAGGCCCTGGTGATTTTGAATGACAACCAGGAGACCCCTAATTGACAACCAGTGGGCCCCGAAGCCCCTAAAAGACAACTAAGGGCCCCATGGACCTGACTGACAACTAAGGGGTTCCAGAGCTCCTAACTGACAACCAGGGGGCCTCGGAGTCCTTAACTTACAACCAGGGGAATCCAAGGCCACTAATTAACGACCAGGAGGCCCCGGGGCTTCTAACTGACAACTAGGGAGCCCCAGAGCCACTGACTGACGACTAAGGGTCCCCGGCCAGGAGCCCCTTAATTCAAATTTTTAATAATTTATATGCAAAACCTGTAAGAAATTTAAGAGTTTTTTCCTAAATGCTGCAACCCCAGGCCTTCGTTTTACGTTATTATGAACTTAATGCTATAACACAGGCGGTAAAGCAAACTCCCCAATTGAAATACTACCAATGATAAATTATATAATGAGAGCACAGCCAATACGTTGTCCTTGTATGGAATTGCAGTTTCTTTAATTTAGAACTTACGTGTACAAAAGTAAGTAATAATAATGACGACCACGTGTCCTTGTAATAATGTCATGCAATTCTTGGACGTTTCAAAAAAACTGTCAAGTGACTTGACTCAAGTCCTCCACGGTTTGGAAAAAAAGTTATTTTACTTTTGCTTTGAATTTTTTTTTATGAAAGAACTTAAGGGCGCGATCTTATCTCAAAATCATAGGCGAAGCCAAGGGGGTGGCCCAGGGGGTCGGGCCCCTCAATCGAAATGTCACCAATGACACAAATTTGACAAAAAAAGTCTTGTTTTTTATTTTCAGTTTCTTTTAACATCTTTACGTACAACAGTGCATGCGTTCCACAGTAATAAACAATAATGACGACTAGGGGGCCCGGCGTACCTCCTTATTTCAATTTTTTCCAACCAATTTAAACATATAACCAGGATGAAATCAAATTTTTGGTCCTAATAGTTGCTACCTCAGGCGCTCATCTAAACTTTTTATGGACGTAATGAAATAACCAGCGCCGGATTTGCCATGTGGCGCAGTGCCAGGGCCCCGCCCTCAGATAGTAGGATTTTTTTGGTCTTCACTTAGACTTGGCAGGAAGATGTTGCAAAAATCCCCTAAGTGCCAGAGGCACTGAGCAATTTAAATTCGGCCCGGGAATAATATGTTTAGTAAGCATAACCATCTATTGGACCATTTTTCAATAACGATTCACCTCCACCTCGCCAGTTTTTACGCACAAAACGCTTTAAAAAAAATTAGCTAGGAAAATGCTCATTGAACAAATTATTGAATTTGAATTGAGGGGTCCTGGGTCCCCTGGCCGTACATGTACTCCAATAACTGGTTAACTTCATGAAAGAAAATTCTTTTAGTGGATTATTATTTACTGCTAAAATATTATAGGAGGCAATGTGCCTTACTTCCCCACATATGGACCAAATCACTTACATTTAAAATTTTACACCATAATGCAAGATTTTAAACGTGTTTTGAAATTTAATTGCAAGTAAAAGGAGGATTGAACAATCCAGTTTTTCGATTGGCTTTCAATGTTTAAAATTTAGTTCTTTCAAATGGCTGTGAACACGTGCGAAATGTGATCCAATGGGATTTAAATAGCTTTTTTTTCCAAAAACTTACAAAAATTGCCCAGCAGCTGGGGGCTTTGCCCCCAAACCCCCATAGCTACCGGCGGCTGGGGGCTCCGCCCCCAGACCCCCGTCTTTGAAACGTTTGAGTACACTAGCTTTCTCAACACGTCTCCTAAGTAAGACATTTTGGCTTTTTTAGCGTTAGTTTTCGCCCTCTCCCTTTACCAAAATCTTGGTTAAGTGACAATAGACCACGACGTCAGATCTTCCATTCTACGATATCTTTGCCCAACAAAAAGTTCCTTTTTTGAAAATTTCTGATGACGTCATTGCATGTGATTTGTGGTTTGGGCCCCCCCAATCAAAAATCCTGGCTACGCCTATGCTGTCACTTGTTTACCATTTTAAAGTTTCGCTCTCTTTTCGCAGGACCTGTAGACTATTTAACGTAAATTAAGCAGGGAAGCTGCGAACTCCTATTTTGAAGTTTTTAGGTTGTTTAAGAGCCATCACCAGAAGGACCAAATTTCATCTACTTTCAATGCATAGTGACCACGCCGTTAATAGCACATTTTGGTTAGATGTGGAGTTTCCAATTACATGTAGGACTAAACTTCTCTATTTGTGCGAGGGCCTTTATTTTCGTTTTCGTCTTTTATAGGAAGAAAATGTGTTGAGCCCGCCAGAATTTTGCTTAGTCCAAAATAAAGATAAATAACCGAGTACAGCACAGTTTCTGTAGCAAACGTTTTTCCCTCGTTACTGGAATTATTTCGCTACTCAGCTACAAGCAGACAAGGAAAAATGCAATACGAATGCAAATAAACATTTTATCGTTCAACAAAGAGTAGAATGAATTTCTTCCACGTATTGGCCAAAATTAATCAGATTAAGTGCTGCACATGAATGTTGCTATTTTATTCCTTAAAAACGATCAGAAGCACGCTAAATAAAGAGCTTTAGAAACGGTTTTCCGATACGTACTGTTTGGTCGTATACAAAATCTAACTTCTGAGGCTAATTATTATTATAGTGAGCAGAGGTTGAGTCCTCAAGGACGTCCTTGGCCTTCAGGATACGTTTTGAAGTCCTTGGCCTTAATCTTGAATCTCAACTCCTCGGTCTTGATGCTTACAAGTTTTCGAAAAGGCTCTGTCTTATGCTCGAGGACAACACTGTTTTTTAATGGTTGAAAAGAAAAATAGCCAAACAAAAAACAACCTAAACTTCTCATCTGTCTAGTCGTTTCCTTGCCTTATTTAAAAAAATATAGTGTGGTAGCCAAGTCACAGTAAATCATTGTTTAAATGGCATTGTGGGATAGAGACGTCAACCGTGCAGCGTATGCGGCTGCACTGCGCAGGTACTGCGAATAATTTTGCCCAGTTTTGCCGTGCAGTGCTGGCTGCAGACACCGTACAGTTAGGTACTAAGGTTTGCTCTCTCAAAATAGTAACAACTAATCAGCAAATTAAGTCATCATGCACTGAGCAGTAGGGTGGAGTAAAATTTTTTTTTGTTTTTCTTTTGGAACGCAATAGTAACTAAAAGCTCCTCCGCAGAAATGCTGTTAAATTGGTGCATGAATTTATCAAAAATTTCAAAGTCTTCAGGTGCCCCCAGAGCTGTAAAAAATTGATTTTTTTCAGATTTTTTAAAAATATTTTCGTTAACCGAAATCGTAATAAACGCACTTGCCTTGCGCAGTTTTTGCAAGCAATCACCGTAAAAACCCCTTTTGCAGTTTTTATTTGCAATAAAAAATTTTCATGTGTAAATCGAAAACTTTCAGGTGCCCAAAAAAACATCGGAAATTGGTCATTTTTTCTATATTTTGCATCAATTTTATTTAAAATTTAAGAATACAATAAAATAAGAATTTTTTTTGCAATAAGAGTGTTTACATACTAAGCTTTAAAATGGTACTTTGAAAAGCGTTACTACTACTTTTAATCTAACTAAACACTGAGGTCCGGTCAACAACACTAGACATAAAATTTTGGTCGTTAAAAAGTTATTTTTAGTTTGTTTTAAATCAGAGCTCACCAAACTAAGGACGGCCCGCATGCTGATTTCATCCAGCCCGCCACATGTTGCCGAAATAAAAGCTAAACTAAAAAAAATTGGAAAAGTTTACCAACTTTTTTAAAAAGACTGGCATTTTTAAGCCACACGCAATCTATTTATAATTTTCTGATTCCACCTCTTCTTGTGACACCACAAATTTTGTTGTCAAAAACACCATTGTTTCATCAGTGCAGTATTTTTGGCTCTAAGCAGACTTCAAAGCATAAGCAGAATGATTGGGACAGTACTAGTGCTAAATGATTTATTTTTAGGATGTATTATATAATATTGTACCCTTTAAATGACAACTAAAAAAGAAAAGTATAGATACTGATTGTCGGGGGTTTAATAAAAAATGGGAAAAACAGTATTTTTGTGGAAGTCAATAAGGGTACAGCTAGTTGTGTTGTAAGCAACGAAAGTGTTTCTGGTTTGAAATAGCATTATTTTTGTTGGTGTAATACAATGACGCTATCAGGGGGCGCTGGCCAAAGCACACAGAACATTTAAACCTAAAATACAAGCATTTGACTTGCATTTGGACTTGACCTGTAAGTAAGTAGGGAGGGAGCTGAGCAAATTTAATCTTTTCATATAACTTTTGAATTTTAGAAATTTAGTTCTTTCAAATGGCTTTAAACCAGGGTGTCGAACCGTTTCAAATAACAGTTCGGGTTTAGCTCCTGCTCAAAATATTTTAGCGGTTCAGGTTTGGTTCGGGTTCACTTGAGCACCATTTTCGAGGTTCAGGTTTGGTTCAGGTTCACTCAAGTAAAATATTACTGGTTCAGGTTCGGTTCGGGTTCATTGACTTAAAATTTAACTGTCGTTACTTGTTTCGTCCAAAAAAAAAAGGAGAAATTGCTGATCCTGTTGATGATCACCACTGCTCTTATTGTGCGTGTACCAGCGCCAGCGGCATCCAGATATGGAAAAATGTATTCTTACTTTTGTTAGGGGTGCAGGTTCGGTTTGGGTTCACTTGAGCACAATTTTGAGGGTTCAGGTTTGGTTCAGGTTCACTGAAGTAAAATTTTGCTGGTTCAGGTTCGGTTCGGGTTCACCAAAATGAAACGGTTCATTCGGGTTCAGGTTCGGTTCGACACCCTGCTTTAAACACGCGTGAATTGTGTTCCAATTGGCGCTAAATTGATTGTTTTTCCCGAAAAAATTAGAAAATTTCCCAGCGGAAAGGGACCCGCCTCCAGACCCCTTTGTATGATATGGTTTAGTTGCACCAGTTTGTTGAGCACGTTGCCTGATACACTTTTTGAACAAACTATGTTGCTTTTTGGTTCAAGCCTCACTTCCTCTTGGGCGCGCTTGGCGAACATTTGTTGAAATATTCAAATTGCACGACGTGACGTGTCTTTGGCTTTGTTTTTATGCAATAGAAACTCCTTTGTTAAAATCGTTCGGTCTTAGTTCGTTGTTGATTTGTTACTTGTTGAATTTGTACATTTCTTTTTCAAAAGGGAGCCTACAAGTTTTGTGTTGCCATATATCACGGGTAGCTTGTAAAATGCTGCTTTCATAGCATTAAGCCGCCACAAATTGGGACAGCATGAACCAATTTTGAAAAAGATGTAAAATGTTTTCTCGAAGAACGTAATGCCTTGTGGTGCATTGCAGCTGGAGGAAAGCTATTCCAGCAACTTAATAGCAATTTCCATCACATCTTTGCTATGCTACCGCTGGCTTTGTTATTTACATTTTACAGTACTACGCTCAATTCAAATCAATGAAAAATCTAAATACTTGTTTATCGAATTGCGATTCGCACCCGCCGCACGGTCGTTAATCTCGCAGTTATCCACCCATCAGAGAAAAAAGTTTAGTGATCTCTGTTTTAAACGATAAGTCGGTAGGTCAGGCGCACCGCCTTCTCATCGTACAAGCTGCCAATTGGTTAAAATCATTTTTTACGAGAACGTCACAAAAAACGTGAATATTTTTCACGTGCAGTATTTTGTGACGTTCCCTTAAAAATATAGTAAAGAACTTATTTGTCCCAGTGTCAGCTTCCAAGATTTTTTGCTGGAAAATGTGATTATGATGGGAATGGCAGAAAATATTTCATCATAGTGTGAAAAAAGATTAAACTAATGGTAAGTTAGACCAACAATCACTATAAAAGAACACATTTCACTTCTTTTTGAACCACGCTCTACTTATTTTTCTCACGTTGCTCCCAAAAATGGTTCTACTGAAAGTGCAAGAAAAGAATTACCCAAAAACTGAAATCTAAATCGATAGAACTGCATCATCATCCAGTACTAGGATGCGATGGAACAGCAGTAAATACTGTAGTTACAATGGAGTAATCCAAATATTAGAAACTAGCTCTTTGTTGTTTGCTAATGCGTCAACAGCTGACAAATAAACTGCTTTTGCTTTATCTTTTTCTTTACGTTGACAAGCCACAAAAATACCCTAATATGTATATCTTTTTTTAACCGAGCGTTTTTTTGTTGATTCTAACCAATTGACAGCTTGCACGATGGTAAGGCGATGCCCCTGGCCTACCGACTTATCGTTTAACAAAAAAATTCTTATTTTATTGTATTCTTAAATTTTAAATAAAATTGATGCAAAATATAGAAAAAATGACCAATTTCCGATGTTTTTTTGGGCACCTGAAAGTTTTCGATTGAGGAATGAAAATTTTTTATTGCAAATAAAAACCGCAAAACGGCTTTTTACGGTGATTGCTTGCGAAAACTGCGCAAGGCAAGTGCGTTTATTACGATTTCGGTTAACGCAAACTCTGAAAAAAATCAGCTAAAAATCAATTTTTTACAGCTCTGGGGGCACCTGAAGACTTTGAAATTTTTGATGAATTTTTGCACCATTTTAAAAGCATTGCTGTGGAGCAACTTTTAGTTACTATTGTGTTCCAAAACAAAAAAAATTTTACTCCACCCTACTGAGCACGCTAGTATACAGTATATCACGAATAGGCTAATATCGGTATAGTTACTTTGGCAAAATTAGCCGCTTTTCTGCTACCAGGTAATCATAATGCCGTAACTTTAAAAATCGGAACAGTGAAAACATGAAATTTAAATTGAGTGGAGATATATTGAATGCATGAAACAATACTTTAACAAATTTTTGGGACTGCCGGTTACGTGATACAACTTTCCCAAACCCTAATCTGAAAAGCTGATTCTAATTTTACGCAGCCGCACAGACTTAAAGTAATAGCAGGAGGAGAATAACAATTTTGAATTTTAAATCGTCGGGGGATCTAGTTTTAATTTCTACATTCAAAATGTTAGAATTTCAAGATTTATATTTTTTTCTTTTTTTTTCCAAGATTTCTTGTGAATGCTATAACTCCAAAACCACTGAATCTAAAAATTGGAAATGAGGCCGGGATGGCAGTAGATTTTTGGTTGAGATAGTGTTTAATGAAATTTGGTGGTGATAGATCACGTGGCTTTAGGGGATGGCCATCAAACTTGTGATTGTTCGACTTATTTCAGAATTGGATTAGATTTGGCAAACACATCACGGATAATAGTCAGCTACTACAACTTTACTTTTTGTTCAGTGTTAAAGGAGGGCTAGGGCAAAAGTGTTTCGGAGCGAACTATTCCCAATATACCAGCTCTTTCCAGCCCCATGGAATTATGTTAATAGGACTTCATGCAAATAAGCCTTGAGTTATTTGAACACTCGTGTTCAAGTAAGCTCTGCTTTATCAAATCACGACTCTTCAGTATATTGGTACCGGTACTTCACCAGCAAATCGTCAAATTCACGCAATATACAGTATATTTGTTGTTGTCATATTTTTGGTATTTTTTTTTTATGCGGTGCAGGGTTTGCAAATATTTTGCGTTGCGGTGCAGTGTGCTACCAGAACCTTGGCGGTGTGGGCGCAGTGCAGTAAAAGTGTGCTCGCGACATCTCTGTTGTGTGAAAGCTCTGATCGGAGAATGAGGTGGTAAAGGCAGTGTAGAACCGTTCTTGTTTTTCCGCAAATACTTCCTGTGTGGTACGAACAGTAAAGCTCTAAAACAATCTAGGGCCATAACAATGAACAATGAATCTGGGGGGCTGGACACAAACATTTTTTGTTGCTAATGCGAAAAGCGTGACCGTGCCTATCTGAGTGTAGATTCAGAAGAAGTATAACGTGCATGATAATCAATTATATAATACAGTTAGTCAGTTACCAGGGACAATGTATGTTAGTATATCGGTGACACAATAACAAAATTTATCCTGAGAACGCCAACTTGTTCTGAAAATATGAGCGCGAATATTGCGAGGAGTTTGTTTTGAGATAACCAAGAACAACTCTAAGCACAGCAAGCTGTTTGGGAGCAAAGCCACATCCGCTGAACAAATTTTGTGTTGAAAATTGCTGTTAGAAATTTAAAATAATATACTACTCTACTGTTCAGAAAAAAAGCTGCAAAGGGAATTACTAAATAAGCGATTGTAAAATTAGATATACTGTAACTATAATTGTTCAAATTCTTGAAAAGATGTGCGCGGCACTTATCAACTTTTTGCACGACTTCATGAAGGTAAGAAAGTGAAGCTCCAGCGAAGAATTTGGACATTTAAAAAAATAATATTTTATTATTTTTACGTTTCTACAATTGAGAGACTTTCGAAGAGAGGCTCTAAAGCAAATCGTAAATATCACAAATGCCTTCCTCCTTATTACAGCCCTGCTGGAATTCTCAGGTTATTTTTCGCCCATTATACACCTTATGCTAAATTTTACAAAGTGTCTCTTTTGGCGGCCGAAACGTTCTTGCTCATTCATTAATAGGCAGTAAGCATTAAATACGAGACTATAGAAAAATATCACGTGCACTAAAACGTAAAGAAAAGGTTGGCTTAAAATTAGAATAATATTGGGAAAATGTAAGAAAACTAAAATTTTTCAACTTAAGGTATTTGCTTTTTAAATTGCTTTGAAAATCTAATAGTGTAATCTCCTTTAAAAGTTACAAAAACTGCTTCTTTTTTTGAAAAAAATCATTAAAATTGGTCAGCGGAAATAGGGAGGCTTTGTCCTCGCTCCAGAACCCCGTTTTTTTTTTTAACTTACAAATACCGTTTACGGTGCCTCAATTCATTCTAAAAACATAAATTATTTTCAGTATATTGCAATACTTTTAGATAAGAGTGCTATGGTTGCCATGTACCAGGGTGGGAAAAATTATTGGTTTTGCTTTAATTACATCAATTACAAATACCATTACAAATTAAATTTTTTAATTACAATTATTCAAGCTCAAGTAATTGTAATTCAATTACAATTTCCATTACAATTACAATGAAGACATTCTCAAAACATTGCGACCAATTCACTTACATACGAAGCCTCGTACTTTCCTTGTGTCAACACTTGGATTTGTTTAATCGTTTTGCGTACTTCTGGCCTAAAGGCTACCAACACGGAAGTCTAGGGAAGAGCCACCAGAACGGCGACTACTTAAAACAAGCAATGCGAAAAAGTAGTTTTCCCATAGGAATACAACGCAAAACGATTAAAACAATTACGATTAAACATTAAAACTCTGGCCAGCAAACGTCAAAAACATTGACTTGGATTTGTTTTGTCTTGCTATGTCAGACCTATTAAAGCCCCATTTCTTTCTATCCTTGTTCCTCCATCAACCTCTGTTTAACTTTAATTTTTGCAATACATAATTTCGTTTCTAAGCAATTGTCAATAATGTTATTAAATTCATATCGCTTCCAGCAACATTATGGTTTTATCTAAACCATGGTATCATACCGCAATTATTAGTGTAAAAGAAAATAAGTTTTAACACAATTAAAAACTGTAAAAAAGTTGAAATTGTGTACGTTGCAGCTTCCAAGTTAAAACTGCTATTTACCACTACTTTAGCTTTTATCTATAATATTACATATTTACCATGATCATACAAAGTAGAACCATCAGTGACGCTTTGAGATGCACGCAAGGGAAACAAGCAAGCAAGCTCACAAAATCTTACTATCACAAATGCCATCAGTAGCGTAGCCGGGGGAGGAAGGCTACAGCCCCCCCACCCCCATTGGCCTGTCAACCAAAATGCAGAATAAGAAAAATACCACGTTTTTAGCTCTTCTGAGACTGTTTTTTGCGTTGGAATTGACTAAAAAGTTATTAAAGCATCTTTTGAAACATATATTCAGGGGGGCTAATTTGTCAAAAATTAAAGTCACAAATCAATAAAAACTTTTTAAAATGCCAACAATAAACAATTAAATTTGATCGCTAGTGTAAAAACGCCAAACATAGGTTTTATCAACAAATATTTTATAAACTCGGGAATAAGGGGGGGCTATTCAGTGTTAGTTAATTACCAATCGCTTCACTCAATTATTTTTTCATTAGCCCCCCCAATTATTTTTCTTTATAAAATATAGACAAAATAGATTACTCCGTGTGAGTTTTATTGAATAATAGGATTTTATCATTTACCAGCATGTAAACAAAAGGGAACTGCACTTCCCACATAGCCCATATATGCACCCAGTTGAATCATGTTGCGCTGCCAATTTCTATGCCACGTTTTAAAACCATTATTTTTTATTAAAATAGCTCTAAAATTAAGTTATTTTTGCAAAAAATTGCAAAATTTTCAAGCGCTGGGGCTCCGCCCCCAGACCCCCGTGCCTGCGGCGGCTGGGGACTTTGCCCCAAGACCCCCAAAATAGCCCCTCCTATTGCGAATTTCTGGCTACGCACCTGAATAGCATTGAAGTTATACTCATTGGCGTAGCCAGGAGGGGGGTCGGGGAACTGCCTCCCCCCTACAGTCGAAATGTGACAAAAAGTATCGCATCTATTAAAAAAATGTGACAAAAAAGTGTCGTTTCTTCATTTTCAGTATCGTTTAGCATCTCTGCGTAAAACAATGCACGCGTACAACAATAGTTAACAATAATATTGACGACCATGAGCCCCCCGGACCCCATCAATTTGACTTTGCCTACCAATTGAAATGTATAACCCTCCCGGGTGACATTAAGGGTTTTGTCTAGGACGTTACAACCTCAGGCCCTCATCTAACCTTTTTATAAACGTAATGCCAGCAATGCAATAACCAGGGCCGGATTTACCATTATAACACAGTGCCAGGGACTTGCGCTCAGATGGTAAAACTTTTTCTTTGTTCTTCTCCTATGTTTCGCACGAAGATGTTGAGATAATCCCCAAAGTACCAGCAGCCTCGTGCAATGTAAATCCAGCACGGGAATAACATGGATAGTAAGCACAACCATCTCATGTACCATTTCTCAATAACATTTCATCTCCACTTCGCCAGTTTTTGCATACAAAATACTTAAAAAAATTAGTTAGGGGAAATGCTCATTGAACAAAACATTGAATTTGAATTGAGGGGCACTGGACCCTTTAGTTGCACATGCTCTCCTACAACTGGTTAATTTCATGACAAAACAAAAATCTCTAAAGAAAATTTTCGAGTGGATTATCATTTACTGCTAAAACATTGCAGGAGGCAATGTGCCATACTTCCTCCTACCTGGGCCAAATAAATCACTTACAATTAAAAATCAACAACAAATTGCTAGATTTTTAACGTGTTTTGGACTTAAATTGTAAGTAAAAAAAGAATTGAACAATTAAATTTTTTCGATTGGCCTTTAAATGTTAAAAATCTAGTTCGTTCAAATGACTCTGAACACATGCAAAATGTGCTCCAATGTCATTAAAATAGCTTTTTATTTCAAAAAATTACAAAAAATTCGACCAGCAGCTGGGGCTTTGCCCCAAGACCCCTAAAGCCTCCGGTGGCTGAGGAGTCCGCCCCCAGACACCCGTCTGTGATATGTTTAAAGGGACAGGGAACACAACTGTAATTCTTATCGAGGTTTAGTCATTTAAATAGTACTTGTAACACCTTACAAAGCTGATCCGGTGATAGTTTAAATTTTTTTTTCGTAACTGAGTTTTATTTAGTTTTTTCTCAAGTAGCTGTAAACATAGTAACATTTTCAATCGAGGTATCTATGACGTCACAATGGCCTGTGACGCATGGTTCATTCATAATTATCCAGTGGACTAATCGCGTACGCGTAATAACGTTGCACCATTTCGGTCTGTTTTGAAGAAAAAAAGCACCGTCTTGCTGAAAAAGCAAGCGTGCTTTTTTGCTAATTCAATAGAACGGGTAGCGCAGTATAGCGTAATGTACGTTTTAATGGAAAAGCTGAATGCACAAATATACAGCATCAGTGTTCACACGATTTCTAGAGAAAAACTGCATAACACAGTAGGCCTATGTTGTCAATCAAACCCTGTGCTACGATTTCTGCTGCTGCTTTTTCAAAAAGCCATCATCTAAGTCTAGTGCAGATTTCATTTTTTTGTGCTTCGAGACCTCAGTGATTAGAAGCAGTAAGCAAGTCCCTGTAGTGTAGAAGTGTAGATGGTAGTCATAGCATACAAGTTTAAAAGTTTGAAGAAAATAGAAACGCCGTTTTGCTAGAAAGCAAGCCTGCTTTTTTGCTAATTCGATAGTATAGTTATAGGACGGTATAGCACAGCTGTATGTAGCCTAGTGTACGTTTTAGCGGAAAAGCTAAATGCAAATACTGTAATTGCTGATTTTAATAGACAACGTAGGTGAGGTAAAGGAGTGTCAGGCACCCATCTACTTCTAGCAAAAACAGTCAGAAAACAAGAATAAAATTTTGTATAGTAGGCCGATTGTAAAGTATAAGTATGCACTGTTTTTGCTTGTAGTGGAGGGTGCGTGGCACTCCGTTATCTCCCCTTTGAAGATGCTCGGCCATATACGCTCTGGTGTCAACTTTTATTTTGCGTCAATTGGTGGTCAATTCTGACAATTTTGATTGGTGATTGCCATAGTTTTGCGGTAGCAACCAGGTCCGTTGCTACTGTAAAACTACTGTACGTAGTTTGGTTTCAGAGCGTATACCAGCCGAGCGAAAAGTTAGGTTGAATAAATAGCGTTGTTCATTGTTTCTTTGATACCTCTACCGGAAGAGCAGTGAGGCTGGGCTAACCTATTATTAATTACCATCCCCGGTAGACCTGGTGATAACAACCACTCTTATTCTCTAATTTAGTTGTAGATATGTTCAAAAAATCAAATTTTCATTACACGCGCTGTATTACGCCGAAGCGTGAAACGAGTTTGCGGGGCCCATTGCCGCGACATTGTGCCTGGACAACACAGCTCCTTTCGAAGAAAAATTGCAGCAGTGGCGAGCCGTTGGCAACTCTCCAATTTGACCGATCCAGGATTTGAACCTAGACCTACCGTACCAGAGTCGAGCTCGTTACCGCTCGGCCATCTTGCCGATTTTTGTTGTAGATAATGCGCATAATGCATAACAGAATGCATGAATGTATTTGCTACGACTAACATGGTCGGCAGTGTGGTCGAGCGCCGTTTTTACGGTGGTCATGATCGAAAGGTCTGCAGTTCAACTCGCGCCCTCGTGGCATTGTTTCGTCCTTAGATAAAACGCTTCACGACGCTTATCTCTGCTTGGTGAAAATGGGAAGGAGTAATAAAACGTTCGACAAAACACCGGTAACTCCTAAGCGGGTGAGGATTCATCCAACGTATAGCACTATTGTCGCTTTCCCGTGAAAGAAGGATAAAGATGGAACCAATCAATCAATCAATCAGACTAGGTAATGCAATCGCAGGGGCGTAGCCAGGTGGGGGAAGGTGGCCATGCCCCTCACTTCGATAGTGTGTAACCAAAAAAAGTTCCAGTGTGAACCCAGGTATATGCTGATTGTGAAACGCTGCAAAAATGTGGAGCAAATCGAATCATCCCGACGAAGATAATGCATATAATATCTGCTTTGTGCTGCATTTTATTTGGAATTAAGCTACCTTACAACGACCGACAGAAAATCTTTTTTTAAATGTGCTGCTGCACTTACATAGGTTGACTCCGAATGATCAATAGATAATAATTAAACCCCTTTTAAATTCTACTGTAATTGCATAGATTGCAAAACAAAATAGATTTTCGCTGACAACATAAAATGCAGGTTCAATGTATAAAAACAGAGCTAAAATAAAACGTAAAACCAGATTTAAAAGGTTTAGATCTGGTTTTACGTTTTATTTTAGCTCTGTTTTTATACATTGAGCACTTTCTGCAAGCGCGTAAAATGCAGGTTCTCTCGAAATCAGCGATTGTTTGCATTCAGCTTTTCCATTCGTACACTAAGCAACACTGCACTAGACCCGTTCTATCGAATTAGCAAAAAAGCATGCTTGCTTTTCCAGCAAGACGGTGCTTTTTTTCTTCAAAACAGACCGAAATGGTGCAACGTTATTACGCGTACGCGATTAGTCCACTGGATAATTATGAATGAACCATGCGTCACAGGTCATTATGACGTCATAGATACCTCGATTGAAAATGTTACTATGTTTACAGCTACTTGAGAAGAAACCAAAAAAAGCTCAGTTTTGAAAAAAGTTATAAAAATATCACCGGATCATCTCTATAAGGTGTTGCAAGTACTATCAACACGATTCAAAACTCAAAAAACATTGATTTTGAGTTCCCTGTCCCTTTAAGTTGCATCAGCTTACTCAACACGTCTCCCAAGTTAAACAATTGCACATACTGCTACCTCTAGCAAAATCCTTGTTAATTGCCAACAACAGGTCACGGCTTTAGATTTTCCATTCTACGATATCTTTACCCCACAAAAAGTTCCTTTTTTGAAAATTTCTGATGTCGTCATTGCATATGATTTGTGGTTTGGGCCCCTACCAATCAAAAATCCTGGCTACGCCTGTGGTTATTACGGTTACTTACCACCGGTTACAGTCACATCTGACGTCATAGGCCGATTCTATGTTCAGCTATTTTTTGGCTTAGAGTTAGTGCTAGTTAGGATTAGAGTAGGTGCTAAGTTTAGGTCATGAATATGATTAACTCTATCTCTTAAACTAACTTTAACTATTACTAACCTACTTTGATGCTCAGTTTGTCGCTTCAGATGTGATTGCAACCGGTAAAAAATTTCAAAATCGCTTTGCAACTGGAGGAAAATTGATATTGTTTAAACACATTTTGTTATCATCTATCCTAGTGAATAATAGAGTAACTGTACTTGCAAATAGACGGAAAATTGTTCAATTACAATTACAATTATCGACTTTTGAAACTTCTCAATTACAATCACAAATACAGCAAAATTGTGTAAAAAATTATTATTTTTTCAAGCCTGCCATGTACTGCTTAAAAAGCTATGATAACATTAAAAAAAATTCTGTGAAAAGAAGTCGTTTAATCAAAAAATTTGGTTTTTGCCTGAGAAACTACTAAAAAGATGATGATTCATAATCAGTGGACGTTTGCATCGGGGCCCTAACTGATGAAAATAAGGCCTCAAAATTGATAATTTGCACCTTTAGAATTTAGTTATTCTCATTCAGAAGTTATACGGTCTTAATTGTTTCATAACCACGATACTGATACGGAACGTAATCAACATTGCTGCTAACTCGTAAAACTTTAAAATAACATTGGTTATTTTGAGAAACTACTATTTTCGAAATATTATTAAAAACTTAGCGAAATGCTATATCTTAAACTCTTTGGAGCTTAAAAATGAGAGAAAATTAACCGACCATAATTTTTTGACAAATTGTGTCTTTGGTCATTGGCCTTGGCCTCGACCACTGCTGTCTTTAGGCTCGAAAGGATTTGTCCTCGAAAAGACGGTTCTTGGCCTTGGTCTCTGATTGTTTTGACTCCTGGGCCTTGACCTCGAACGTTGGATCCTAGACTTCACTTCTGATAGTGAGCAAAACTTAACATACAGCAAGTGTAAATATCATTAAACCTAGGGCGTCTATTGTAAGCAAAAAAAAAATCAATAATTGTTGCACCTTATACTGGCAAAAAGTAATTTGCGTAACTATTTTGCGTATAAAACCATCCCTGAAAGAGCTGAGAAGCATTCCGAGAAAGTCCTTCCAAAAGAATTTATGATCACCAAACTGTTTGTTTTTATTAAAAAATTTTATTGAAGTTGATGAAAACACAAATTTTGATGTTCACTTGAGCGATTAAAAGTATCATCTTTCAGTCTGCAAGAAGTACAAAAAAATTTGAAAGGTTTAAATGATGTAAGGATTTTTATCTTCCTCGTATTAATAGTTGTTCAACCATAGCGTTTTAAACCTTTCTCTAGTCAAATCACTGGGAAAATTTAACTTGAATTGCAGAGTTTTTAAACATGTTTTCAGGTGGACTAATGAAAGGAGGGAAGAGAAAATTGCAACTTATTCTTTTAAACCATCAGATCTTTTTGGCCTTTGGAAGCCCTTAGACACTCTTCTGTGATCTATTCGAGAATGTCTCTGTGCACTCAATGCATCGGTGCTGAAGTCTGCCCTGATGGAAACCCAATTAATCGGAAGAGCTCTTTTGCTAACACCGAATTAGCGTTTCATGTTTTTTGTAGATAATACTGTATTTCATTCACATACTACATTTTCGCGACCGTGAATCATTTAAGTAAATATTCGAGAGAGGGTAGTGCTAGTGCCATACGTCATCCCGACTTTTCATACAATTCCGGTTACTAACTTGGTTTAAGTGGATAAAGCACAGGCAAAGAAAATATAGCGCAGTGCGGATAGTGCTTAAAACACACAGAAAACTTGGAAGAAACACACAACAAATTTTGACTAAGCAATTTATAAACGCTTAGAAAATCTGCAACACTTGGAATCGAACTCCAAAGTCACAATATATTGTTAAAGTCTAATCAACCTGCTGCGCGCCTTATTTTCTATTAGTTTTTGTTTCTCTACAGGACGAACGTAAATCAAAAAAACAAAACAAGGACAATTTTTTCAGCACTAGTGTTTACAAGGCAACGGAATTTGCTACAGCAGGAAATCGAACCTCCGCCCTCGTGAGTCCTCGATAATGTCAGCTGCGTGTCCTGTTTTTTTTTGGGGGGGGTTGCAAAAAGTAAGCTAGTTTATTGATTAATAGCGCCACCAATAGGATTGTTTGCTTAATTTACTGTAAATCAATACGCACAAATTGTGTGTGCCAGAGAGTCAAAATTTGCTTATTTGAAGCTTTATTTGAAGTATCACAAACTGTTTGTTGGCACTTGCTCCTAACACAAAAAACTTTGTTTGTGAAAGCTATGAAGCCTCTTTACCATAGATGTAATATGACTTTGGTACTCATTCTGATTACTCAATAACCAGTAGCAGTAGCGTAGCCAGGGGGCCTATTGGCTTGCAGAGTATGCAAAATACCAGGTTTTTAGTACTTTTGAGGCTTTTTTTTGCACAAAAAGCAAAAAATTTCTCCTCCCCTACTGGCATTGGCGATGAGAAATGGTCTACTTTGAATCTGGATTTGAGGTGACTTCGTCTGCAAAAACTGCTTCTCAGCCTGGGTGAAGACCTTTATTTTATTTTTTTACCTTCTAATTTTGTGCACAAAAAACGTTTTTATTTTGGGTAGAAATTATCTTAGCTTGGTTTTTACGTCCGCAACAGGTCCCCCCTACCCCCACTGCAAATTCCTGGCTACGCGCCTGACCAGTAGAATAAAGTCATGGCATATTAATAGGTAGGCTATATTCGTAAATGCTAAATTGGAGAATGGTTGGTCGTAAATGCAAAAACGAGTTGTCACGTGTCAGTACCTAATGTCGTTAAACCATGTTTCCCATCTGCACATTTAAGTATTGTTCACTTCAAACCCAAAACGTTAAAAAAAATTAAAGCATCATTGTACTGGTTTTCTCGCAATGCCGTGGTCTTTTAGGACCAATAAATTTTGTGTGTAATTGGTGTAATGCTGAATGCCAAAGAAACCAACAATGCAAAAATATAACTTGAAGCTGAAATGTTTGAAGAACAGTAGCATCAGCTGGCATGTCACATCTTTTGCAATTATTTTAAGAGCTGAAAACCAAAAAAAGTCGGAGCAAAAAAAGACAACTATTTGTAATGTGATTACGTAAAAACCTGTAATAGCATAAGTTGATGGTAAATGCCTACAGTACATGCTTGTTTGAGCTGCTGCGTTGGTATCAAATTGCTGGCGCCTTTCAAGATCGGTACCCAGATTGCGGAACAGAACAGAATTTGTTTGTTTATTTGACATCACAAAAATACACTAAGTGCAACAATATCCACCATTACCAAAGAGCAAAAGAAAAAATATATTGCGATGCGATAATTATAATTAGATTTTATTAACCAATTAAGTTGCCTTGACCAGGAGACAACAAAGTGACCTTTCGAACTTCGAGTCAAGCTGCCACCTGTTCACAAGTCTACCACACTCAGTGGAGCTTTCCTACTGTTCCTTTAATTGCTGAACGTCAAGCAGGGAAGCTGTGAATACCAGTTTTTCTAATTTTTGGTAGATCAAATCGGGATTCAAACCCGAGTCTACCGTTTCAGACGCTCTATCTATACTAGACCACTGATCGGTTTTATCGTGAATAGAATCGCGAAGGGACACGAAGTGTTTAAGTCAAACGATTTCTGAACTAAATTGGACAAAAAAGACAACGGAAATCAATGATATTTTTCCAATTATATTGGTACATTTTTAGGTAAAATATATTTACGAGACTTAATTCTCTTAGTAGAGGTTGCAGTGTAAAAATTCATAGTCAGTACAATATAATTGTGGACTACTGTAGTACACCATAATTTTGAAATGTCCACCGTTAATGTGTTCTCTGGTAAATTTACAATTAAGATAGTTGTTTTAAAGAATTAGGCAAAAAACTCCATAATTTTGCGCTTTGAAATTTTATTTAGTTTTTGTACTCTTTTTGTTGAATAGTAACAGGTAACATTGAACATTGAGATGATGATCTTGTATTATGTGCGTTAGAAAATTTGAATGTAGAAAGTTTCAAAATATTTCGGGAGAGCTTTTTTAAAAAACTGTGCATGAAATTGCTTAGTTGAAATTTATATGCATAAATTCTCCATCTTGAAAATTTTGAATCAATGATGCGGATAGTTGGGTGAGGTGCGCCAATTATGACGTCCAATTGCTTTCAAAGTTTTGTTTTGTTTTGAGATTACCTTAGTTTTGCAAAAAAAGATTTGTTGATGGAACCCCATATACTTGTTTCAGTTGAATCAGAGCGTATTATAAAGTTTTTGAAGCAGACTTGACAAATATTTATTAGTTTAAACAAAATTTCGATGGTTCGAGATACTTTGTCTTCAGACATTTTTTACATGTGATAAGAAAAGTAAGCTTTTTATCAACTAAAAGTATCAAGTATCTCAATTCTTCATTAGTTTAAATTGGTGATTAATTATGATTACTTGTGATTTACAGGGGTTTATTTATGGTTTGTTAGCACCCATTCATTGGAACCCAACGGAGTAACTACGAAGAAGCGCATTCAGCATTGCTGAGTTACTAAACGTACTGGTACTTAGTAAGAAGCATATTTTAGCTACTCATACAGCTGAGCGATGTGCCGAGTTGATCGGATGCGATGGACCTTTTCAATACTTTCATCCAATTCAAAAGTTTAGTATCATTTGATTTGGTTATTACTGAATAGCGGTTAAAACCTAGGAATGTTGAATTTCGGACACAACATGGCAATAAATGAAAGCGGCGCGTAATTTTGGGGATCTTGGATCTCGTGATAGTGGTTTATGAAACTAAAGGCGATAAAAAGGCGATTTTCGAGGCGAAACTCGAGTTAAATTGTCTTATAACTCAAAAACGGCTGAACGTAGAAAGCCAAAGTTTGGACACAACATGGGTTTACTGTAGGTAACGATTTTAAACGTATCAAATTTGAGGGCGTCCTGTCACGTGACCACAATTTTACTAGCTGAAAATTGGAGAAAAGTGGTCAAATTTGAACCGGTTAATCTTGATAAGTACCGATTTGATGAAAAAGGGTTTGTGGTTTTTGAACTCACTCTTAACCACCTTTCATTTGGTTACGTTAGTTTACCCCAGCTTGGGTACTATTTTTGTTGTTTTTCTTTTTTCTTCCCAACCTACTGTAGCTACTTTCAAACCGCTAACCACACAGTATTCAAACTTTAAGCGATTGTAGATATCAGGATGGACTAGATCCCGATTAAAAATTGGAGATATCACGTTAAGGATTAAACCTTCAAACGGGTTCTTCAAATTTTTGAACTTTTGAGCCATTAAAGCTAGATACGTCAAATTCTCAAAATGGGTATGTATCAAAAACAAACTAAGCACCACAAAAAGTAAGAGTGCCACGATAGAAAGATCCTTCTCAAATGTGTCCTCCAAAATTAAAGCTTTCAAACCACTCAAGTTAGGCACACAAAATTTTCAGAACAGTTAACATAAAATAATGACAAATAAAATTTGGATTATGATAGTTGTTTTGTTATGGGGACTGCAATGGGGACCCCCTTCAAACTGGCCCTCTAAAATTAAAACTTTTAACCTACTCAAGCTAGGAAAATGAAACTTTCAGCTATGTAAATATGAGAAATATTAAATATGACAAAATTTGGGTGTATCACGATGTGTCAATCCCCTCAAACAGAACTTCTAAAATTCAAACTATTCTACCATTAAAGCACGATAAATGAAATTTTTTTGATCAGTACTGTAAATATCAAGGAAAAATAAAATTTAACAAAATTTAGGGGTACCGCATAAGGCCTCCTCCTCAAATTAACATCGGTCCTCCAAAATTCAAACTTTTTATCCACTCAAGTGAGGAAAAACATATTTTCAAAAATAGTTAACATGAACCATAAATGACAGATAAAATTTGAGTGTACCACAATGGAGAGTCCCCCAAACCGGTTCCTTTAAAGTTATAACTTTTTACCTACTCAGCTTAAGTACGTGAAATTTTCCGGATAAATAAATCAAAAAAAAGCGAAAAAAAACAAGACGGTTAGAAAAATGAAAGTGTAATTGATGTAAAACTAAAACATATCAACGCTCATCAAACAGCATGGAGTAGATTTATTCTTTAGTGTTGGTGGAAATTATTTGAAGCGCTAGACAAAACAGGTTTGCTGTCTATCGTTGCTTAAAAATTTATGGCGCTTTAAGCCGACACGTAGGCCTCTTCTATGCTTGTAACAAAAAAGGAAATTCTGAACTTTGAGCGCTTTGAAACGAACGAATTAATTAGGAGCTTGATTTGTTGTAACTTTCTAGTTCCAAATGGTGAGCAACTGCTTCATCGTTTGTTTATGCTGCAGCAACATTTTGGGGTCAATGGAGGCGCTTTTGAAGATTTTTAATCTTTGAGTTTCGATTCAATTATTATTGGCGGACTTGGAATTGATTCGAGTCCACCAATCAGTAGTGAGGCTTTATTTACTTGAAATTGCGGGCGCCCAAAATTTGATAAGCAATGGTGAGAGGCACAGCCCATGACAACACGCTTTACGTTTTAAGCCAGGTCTACACTGTGCATAAAATCGTGCGCTTACGAGCGTATTTTTACTTTCTTTGAACCAACTGGTAGCTTTTACGCTGATAAGCCGTTAAGTCAAAAGTACTGAATTTCTGTTTATAATAAACCTAAAATGCTTTTGTACACTTACGATTTTATGCACAGTGTAGGACCTTAGCTAGTCTCAATTTTGTGCATCTCCAACAACATCACAGACTGGTGCCTCAAAGAGTTGTCCTAGCCAGGGCATGGTACGAAATACAATGGAAGACGATTTTTCCATATTCCGTACTGGCAATTTTCTTCCATTCCACTTTCATTTCATGCTAAAAATCTTCCATTCCATATTCCATTCCATACTAAACTTTTCTTCCATATTCCATTCCATACTTCCATACCAAGGTTAGTTTAAACCGGAAGCTGCGCGTAATTTGTATTGTACTTTTGCAACGTTAAGCATACCTTTGCAAGCAGTCGCCGACGAAAGTAAGCAGCATGGTACGATGCATCTCATCCCATATTTGAAGCACTATCGCAATGAGCTTACCAAAAAAATTCACACAGCATGAACATATTTGCCACTTAATTAACAGACAATAGGTTGATGGGTATGCACTTGGTTTACCGATTGCAAATTTGTACTTACAAACGATGTAATTTGGCACAGCCAACCTGCCAAAAACATTCTACAAAAATACCGAAAAAAAGCTTAAACGCAAAAAAATTAACAAAGAATTAAGCTCATTGGACCATAGAAACGTAAATACAAATTTTTGTTACAGTGGAAGAAAAAGTTTTGTCATTTGGCAAGTTCAACGCCATTGCTACGGGGGGCCAAGGGGGCCTTACCCTCCATCTTGGTTTACTGAAATACGTTTTTTTGGAACATCATGTAAGGTCTAGAAAACCGACAAAGATGCAAAAACTAATACTAACATTCAATCCTATCTACTTGATTAAAGTTACCTACATTTATTAGCAGTTACAGTTTTTATATACCGAAAGTTTAATGGTTCAAGTTTCAAACACCAAATTTAACATCCAAAGTTTATACCTTTAAACCTAATCAGTTATAGGTCATCAAATACCAATAATTACCATAGTTAACGTTTGCATCGTATTCAATTCAAAGTATTCTAAGCTCGAAGCCAGTGTTTCTCAAATTATGAGTCGGGATACACAACGGGCCGCTAAGCGTTTACGGATTTTGTGGCAAAACTACAAGGGCAAAGGACGCTTCAACCCCCTCCCTTTCAGCCAAGTCACTCAAAAAATTTAGTCTTAAAATGCACGTGTTTATACGTGCTTCTGAATTGACTTGTGGGAGAAGTATGGGCTGAATGGGCTAAGCAGTTTAACTTTTCTACTGGCTTCTAAAAACGTGCGAAATATGATTTGAATGGCGTTAATATAGCCAACAGTATTTATGTTGTTTTTTTCCTCGAAAAATCAAATAATCGCCCAGCGGCAGGAGCTTTACCCCCAGACCTCCGTTCATAGGAAATAATTGAGTTGCAGCTCTTTGCTCAGCTCGCCACCCAATTGAGGCATTTTTTAAAGTAAGAACTTTAACTTTCAAGCCCCATTTTTAAGCAAAATCTTAGTGGCGTGTCAAAAAGGAGCGCGCTCCGATTGCGGTTAACCGGCTCGACTACGCAGCCTATGGGCAACCATGATCTGTTGATTTAAGCAGCCATCGGTTAGAATTATCTTTCGTTTGTGGTTACTTCCATGCTAGTTTCCACATCGCCACTGGATGAAGCAGGAACTGCGACATCTTGTTTGCATGCCTGCTTATGCGTGTGTCTTAAAGTAGAAATGCAGACCAACAAAATCGTTTATTTCGTTTTTTAAAAGACCAGCTGTTTTTGTTTTTTTAGAGCACACTCAAGGTTGTTTGGGTTGCAGTCACGGCTGCAGATAAACTTTTCAAGTGATTGTGGTTGGAAACGAAAAGAACTAAGAAACGTAACCGGACTTACATGTCTCTTATCTAGACATGATTACAAAATTTTGAAATTGCGCATAATTTGCAGGGGTACAAAATCAGTTTTAATACGCTAAAGTTCAGTCTATTTTTGTGCTCATCACTCCGTTTGCTCTGGCAACGGCATTAGACAAATTGTCATTCTCAAAACAAAAATTAAGCCAGTCCACATCAATGCAGCTGCAAATTGCAATGAACATACAGTATTCTATGATTAGATGATGCAATGCTTACACTGTTTGCGCAATGTTCATGTCCGAATTACCCTATTAATTTGTTGCTAATGATTAGCAGCTAAACGCTTTCACATACTTTTTAGTTATCACTACATGTATATATTTTTTTGTAAATGCCATGAGCGAAATATAGTATGGAATTGGTATGGAAGTATGGAAGATTGTCTTCCATTTCATTCTTGAAATCTTCCATTCCATTCTGGCATCTTCCATACTCTGTAGTAAAATATGCATGATCTGTGATGAGAACAACAATCCGCACCTACCACTAAAGCGGTGGCAAGAGATAAAAACAACAATTTCTGCAGTTTTAAAACATATCTGACCTAATCAATTTCACGTTAAATTAAGTTAATTAAAACATTCATTAAAATTTTATGGGCTCTACAAAATATCTTCTTTTCATGCATTCATAATATTTTCTCAAAAGGAAATAAAATGCCATTGCAACGTTGAATATTGCCAATTAGCAGGATCACCTGTCAATTGAATAGCCATGCAATTATTGGTTTTAACAATCGTCACCTTTTTGATGGTAGTTGCCACCAACTGCTAAGTGCCAATTGCCAATTTGAGTTGGCATTTGTTAAAACGCCAACTTCCGAATCTGCCAATCGAAATTGGCGCCAATTTTGTTCCCAACTCCGCCACTCATACCATGACCTGCTCTTGATAAGCTAACTTAACTGCAGTTTTAAATTAGACTTATGCTGGAGTTCAGTAGCCTACTGAGTATGTAGAAAGCTACGGATAAAATTTGTAGGTGACTTTTGCCAAGAAAAGAGGACGGCTCAGTTAGGAGGACTCAAGGACTGTTTGCCTGTAGCCTAGATATAGGCCTATATGAATAAATAAAACTGCAGTAGCTGAGTAGGCCTGTGAAGTAAGTTTGCACTGGTTCTCCTAAACTGAAAGCTAAAAACTACAGTATCATTCCTGTTTCTCTCAATTTAGAGAAGAGGTTGTTATAAAAGGCAGGTTTAAACTAGTAGGCGACCAGTAGGATAGGCTAGCTAGGCCAACACAATTAATTGACAACCCTCTGTTTAAATTCAAAATTGGCATTTCTCTTTTAGGCCTTGGCCTATATGCAAAAAATTCATTGCAATCAGGCAATATCAGGGTCTGAGGTAGCAATGCACGAGCCTACCAATTAATGGTATCATAATTTTCATTATTTAACTCCTAAAATTGTTATGTTATAGTGTTATTTACCGGTAACTCGTGTTTATGAAAGCTTTTGGATTAGACTATTGTAAATGGTATATCACTGTGAATGAATAGCCAGAAGTTCACATGGATACTGAAGACAGACTAAAATGGTCTGATGGTTGGAAACTCTAATGGCTTTTTCTGTAAAGCCTCATGCTGATGAGCTTAAACTTCTCTTTGGTAAAGATGAATCTTGAGCAACATTAAGTAATTGAATTTCTCTCCAATGATTAAGCACGGAAGTTGTTACTTGTAACAAATACAGTGTGATGAAAGAGGAGGAAGCTTGAAATAATCATTCATGCTCCTAAACAAGTGGGTTGCATGTTTTAGCCAATGCAATAGATCAGAGAATGAGATAAATTCAGAGAGGGTTTATTTCACTAAAAATTTTAGTCTAATTTTTTCATTAATTCTGACCCAAATCCAATCTAAACTCAATTTCTTATTGTAAAATTAACCCCAAATGTAACTTAAACACTAACTCAAACCCTAATTTTGACCCTCCAAAAAGCTAATGAAAAATCCCAGGTCAGCAGGTCAGAGATGATTCTTTCTAATTTTTATTTCACTCTTCTTAACTCAAAATTTTTTGGTAAATAGTAATTTGTATAAATATAATTGGCACTTTTATCTACTGGTATATGTTGAGCAGAAGACTTTATACAATTGGAGAAAGAGCTTATCCTGTCAGTCTGTTCCTATCAAGACTTAACGGTTTATCAAAATATGACAAAATGCATGAGCATTTTCCAAATTTTGTTTTTCGTCATTAAAGCATTAGGCCTACAGTTTTCTTTGCAAAAGTATTGAATATTACATAAACTGAAGCAATAAACAGATAAAGCATTACAGTCTTGTTTAAACTCTAATTTTAGCATTATCAGTTATCACAACATAGTATTAGCAAAGGCATCTTTAGCATCAGCTTCTGATGCTGAATAATTGGACATGTCCAGTGTTTATTAAGAAAGGTTTCGCTTCATCAAGTTAACTGTAAAGTTCTTTCTCAAATCTGGTTAGTTAAAAATTTTTTTTTTTTGGTTCATTTGAATTCTTTGTTGATTTGGTAAAATAAGCTGTGCAAGCAACAATTACAGGCTAATTAATGGAGAAAGAGTTTTTTGTATAATGTAAACAAAAAAAAAAACTACACTCTGTGCTCCTAAGCCCACTTTTTTGACAGAATTGTCAGACGTTGCTAAGTATGAGCCGTCAGCTTTTTTTTTCGGAATCTCTGCAACTCATGTATGAACGTGCGCGACTGAGCGTGCTCTCGCTCCTCTCATGCGTGCACTAATTAGGGTTAGGGCTAGATTAGGGAAATAGCTTGGATCAGAAAGCGCACGCGTGCTCGTACACGAGGCGCAGAGCTTCTGAAAAAAAAAAGCAACAGCTTATACTTAACGACACCCAAATTGTCTTGATTTAAAATTCTTGTTAAGTAGCCTTAAAACCATTGAATAATACTTGATTTGGTATTATAGTTTGTATGTAGGCGAAATCACATGAAAATCAAAGTTCTGTTTTACAGAACAATAAAAAGTGTATCTGCTTTGTTATTGCAGAGCTTCCGAAAAAAGCTTCCAAAAAATGCTACGGCTTATACTTAACGGCACTTGAATTGTCTTGATTTTAAATTTTTGTTAAGCAGTCTCAAAACCATTGAAAAATACGAGTACTTGATTTGGCATTATGGTTTTTATGTAGGCGAAATCGTATGAAACACAAAGGTCTTTTTTTACAGAACAATAAATAGTGTATCTGCTTTCTTAACGTTGGCACAGCATCTCAACTCCATGCTGGTAACTTTGGTGATGCAGTGTGGACTGGTCGGATGTTCTTCTACTTGCGAGCATGTTGATCAGGTTAGATTTATTAGGTTGTACAAACGTTTTTTGCTGTGCTGTATTTCTTATATACCTTTTCTGTAGCTTTAAAAAAAATAATCGGCTCCAAATGATTATTTTTTGTTAAGAGGATTTTTCTCCTTCAACTCTTGCAAGTAGGGGTTGTATTGAAAATCTTTTTTAAAACGTTTTGCTTTTATGAAAAAAGCAGCTTCTACAGTCTGACAGTATATAGCATTTTAGAATAGGTGGATAGAGTATTTTTGAAAAGTATATAGATGTTAAATTATTATTAAAATACAATGTCACAGAAATGATTATGTTATGGTATAGCAAGTTGAAATTACGTTACATCACTAGAAATTGTTTTTATTTGATTTTACAACATTTCGGAGATATGTACCTCCCTTTGCTGTACACAGACACAGATTTGATGAGCGATTCCGATGGGTTTATCATTTCTCATGACAAATTAATGGACATTCTACATAGGTTGTTAGAAAATTTTGAAGTATTGATGGGAGTGTCAAAAGGAAAGGTAATTTTTCAACTTTGGTACAAGATTCAATTAGTATTTACTAACGTTTTATGTGGTATATGAGGTAACAATTTACCAGCAGTTTGATTTGTGGGTGTAGTATTGAGATAGCAATTGAATGGCTTTGCCTTTAGGTTTGATTTTTAAACTGGCCATGCATTGTTTGGTCTTCGAAAAACTGCAAATTGAATTGAAAAACAGGTGTCTTGGGTCGGTGTGATCAGCAAGATGCAAAAGTCAGTATCGATATAATATTATTTGCATTTATCCACCAACAGTCGAACACTCATGCAGGCATTTTCTGCTCATGTAATGTCTGATTGTTTTCTTGGTTTGGTTGATTTGGCGATCATTTTAGTAATTTCTGGGTTAGCTTGATTTGGTCATGTTATCGTTCAGACAGCACAGCTACTACATGGTTTTACAAGGTGGTGTGTAGCTCATGAAGTAGTGAATTGGATATGTGTCTCACCAACTCGTTACACTTTTTCGCATAATACTTTGAGTTGAGTATAATGAAGAATTATTTAACTAAGATCTTTGACAGGTCTCCCTTGCATTAAAGTTCTTGCGGAGGCTGCAGTCCTCCAACCACGGCAGCCAGCAGTTTTGCATGTATGTGCTCGAGTCAGCTGTGGTTGGCTGGATACGACAGAGTAGAAGTTTGCTTCACCATGACGCTCTAGCTGCTACCAAGTATGTTTTTTATGTTTATAATCATGCAGTGAGACTTAAGGAGAGTGACTTTATCAGTGTGTTTCTAATTTTCGAATTTAATGTGACATTGAATTTGGTGGCTATTAGGAAAACCTTTTGTTTGTGTGTGGTTGTTGGTAATATATGCTTTCAATATTGAAACGTTATTGAAGTAACAGAGTTTTTGGTTTGCGATTGTGTTTGTTTCTGTTCTATTGCAATAGGTCAGTTAATTATTCTTGTTTTGCCGGTTTTTGCCTATTGGAAATCATACCTCTTGGGTGCTGTGAAAATAATTAAACAGTGTTTTTTGAATGCCGAGTTTGCAGTTGTTTAAAGTTGAATGTCAAGTTAGAGCAGCAAATCGCTGCTGCTCAAATTTGAGGATTGAATAGTAATGATGCCTATTTGTTTACGTCAATAAAGAGTCGCATTTTCTTCTCTTTGATCGCTCCTTTTTGCATAACTTACTTTTGATCCACTTTATAGAGAACACCCAGGGTTCGGCTGTAATAATTTGAGGCTTGTAGTTACCTCTTTATTTATTAAACTGTCTTGGTCAGGAAGCTTCTTGACTTTAACGGCTTTAAGTTAAGCTGCTAGTTGCCCGCTTGTCCGCCACTTGACCATGTCTTCACCCTGACTACATATTATTACTTTATTAGTGAACATTAGGCAAAGAATTATAATTGGTTAGAACCGACTAGGAATCGAGCCCGGTTTAATTGCCCATCACACTGGTTTCAACGCTGAACATGCTGCATTGTGAAAGACGGCATTTGATCTTGTTAATACAGATGACGCAGTCATTGATGCAGTAAGGTCCTTGACTTGTCATTCTAAATTCGTAAAAGATCAAACATCAATGCCCAGAAAGAAAAAGGAATTTGACTTACGAGAAAGTAGTTACTAGGGATGTTCATTCTAGTATTTCGATTCGATTCCGATTCCCAAATGATCCGAAATCTTTTTTGATACTACTGAATCGAAATACTCGCGCTAAGTTTTTAGGCAGCACTGCTTTGTACGGAAAATAAACACGCATCACGAGCATTGTTACGTAACAGCGTCATTTAATTGCCTCGCATGATGATTAGAGAGATGGTTAGTACAGACGGCGCCGCTTTCACGCACACTCGCATGCTCGGCCGTGTGTATTGTCGCAAATGCAGGAGCGCACGTGTTTGCAAATGCGCTCAAAAAAAAGCCACCCGCTCGCCTCACTGCTTTTTCGCAAGTCCCACGTGCAAATAAACAATAACGTCACAATTACTTTTGTGATTGCGGAGATGTGGTTACTTTTTAGCAGTTTGCCGGGCGCCGATCATGTAAATGTCAGATATTGAATTAGCAAAAGTCTTTCTGCGGAGATCGTTTCCATAACTTTACTGTCATTAAATCTTCAGTTACAAAAGGGCAGGTATAACATAATACTAGTCATAACAAAAGTTTTTACAGATAGAGAATTAAGACTTCAATTTAAATTTAAATTTACATGCGATTGCGATAGTCTGGGTAATTATGAAGCGTTCAGCGGCAGGAAGAAAAAGAACATCTGATGTATGGGACCATTTTGAACTTCCCGTCTTGGACAAAGACGGAAATAAATGTGTTCGTTGCATGCACTGCAGAGAGAGTTTAACTTATTGTGTTTTCAGCGAGCTTTTGATTTTGATAAAACTTTTCGTTTCCAGCACCAACATCTTGTCATATGTAAATAGTGAATCGAAATTAGGAATCGAAATATTGGAATCGAAACATTTGATTCGGAATCGATTCGAAATTAGCAAAGAATCGGTAATGAACATCTCTAGTAGTTACATGGGAAGAGGGTTTAGAAGAATGGTCACTATTAGCAAATGGCTTATTTGAAAGTCGAGTTTATCTTCCTCGGTGCAGTTAAAAGGTCAGTTTGTCTTCAACTCTGCTACTGCAGGTACAAATCAAATCGAAAGTTCAAAGATGTCAGGAGCGTTTTGCTGTTTTTTTTTTTTTCGCGCGTAAATTTACTGGACCATTGAACTAAAGAAGCCATTCTAATACAGCAGCCTTACCTACAGCGTGGTTACTACGGTGTAATTAAGTGAGTGAATAGCTTTAAACGTTGTTGACTGGCTTGTTGGGGAGTAGAAATAAAACTTTCTCGGTGTAATGAGAAGACCAGCCTACATCCGAGTCCGGCTTGTTACTCAAACACAGCTGCGGCTTGTTAGAAGCAACATCGAATACAGATTGGCATTCTAATTGCATATAGACAGTTGGTTTTGATTTTCCAACTAGCCCGTATGTTAAAAACTTTGATCACTAGTATTCTCCTGTAAGATAAAAAGTTTGTTTGTTTCGCTACAGGTAGATCAGCGTTGAAATGGGCGAAGTTGTGCGGCCTCATCGCGAGTTTGAGATGTGGAAAAAGCACATTGAAGTTACCATGTCCTTGCTTGAGCAACTCAAAGGTTTGATGGTGGAGTTATTACTAAACTTTACAAAAAAGATACGAATATTTTTGCTGTGATCTTAGTAGTTTTGTGAACTAAATTGAATATATGATGTGTGTGAAATGAAGGACAGGAAATGAAATAGATACGCTTGTATAGCAGCGGCATCACTTAGTTGTTGGAGCGTCTCGGTTAGTGATCAAAGATCGCTAGCTTCCGATATTGATTCTAGAGCTGGAAAGCGCCATTGGGTCTGCAAGAAAGATAAGTAAGTTACTTATTTCCCATTGAAGCTTAGTTGTCCAAAATTCAGCGACATGCCGGACAATCATGAAGTGACCGTTTCAACACTTAAAGAGTTAGCTCCTCAGCTAGACACTGGCTACCACTGCGGATGATTGCGCTTTGGTCGTCTCTTACGGACCGATGGTGGTTAACTTTCATTGTTCTGTTTGGCACCAGGCATGTGATTGTTTTTTGAATCTTAAGTGATATTTACTTGTCTTTCTGTTCTTTTTGCTCCAGTGGCGAGCGATATTTTAATGAATTTAAGTCATGCCGGGAGCACTTATACCCAGTCATTTGCGGTGGTCTACGCTGAGATTGAAACAGCTTTTGAAGGCGCCAAAGCGCGCCTTCATTACTTCGCAACAGTGTTGCCATGGATTCAAGACATGTACCGCATATCTTCGTTAGAAGATGAATATTAATCAGTTTCATTTCTTCTCCGATCAAAAGTTTGCATTTGTAACGTCGTGATCAAGGTAATTGCTGAGGGTTCCCGTACTTTTCGTTAGATTGGAAGGTTTGACTTTCGATTCTCGGTTCGGACATATCGGATGCAATATTGTTAACATCAGCGCTTTAATATCCGTTTGTTAGAATCGAAGTAGCTCAGATGAAATAACACTGATATTGGACTTGTGGATTAGTAACACCTTTGACGGGTAAAAAGTTTGTTATTTTTTGAACTTTCATGATTGTAAGAATATTCTTTTTAGTGTTCCGGCCTCTTCGTCAAACCGTATTATTAATTTGGAACAACTTCGATTACTACCACGATCCCTAACCGTTCGCACACTTATTAAACATGCTATTTAATAAGGTAAGTAAAGCGCTTTTGTTTAGGATAAAGATGCGTTTACACTGGAAGCAAAGCGAAGGTTTGCAACCTTTGCGAGTGGTCGCTTACGTCACTTGCTCAAAATATGCCAACTATTAAAACACAATCTCGTTCAAGTGAAGTTAAGCAACTGTTTGCGAAGTTTGCGACCGGTTGAAACATTTCAAAAGTTGTGGATGACGTTAAATCTGCTTTGCGTCTCTTCGCATTGCTTCGCGTCAAGTGTAAACGCACTTTAAATGATTGCAGAATCATTAGCCTAAGTTACAGCTTTCATGCCGTGTTTTAAGTAACATTTTGAATTGGTGGGCTGCTTTAAAACTATTTTAAAGCCAGGTTACAGCCTTTTCTGATACAGTTTTAGCATACGGTTCGTTTTATTATGCACGGCCGTAGAAATGCACATCACGTTGGATTGCCGCTTTTTAATAGCGTATCAACTCAGCATTGAAAGAAGACGATCGGTCGTTATATGCAGTGGTGAATGGTGATGGAGTAGGCGCCTTCAGACGTACGGCATCGCCTTATTAGGGGTATGGAAATCTCTCCCTGGTTTACCATGACATTGTTGAATTTCATAGGTGTAACATTTCGTTACGCTATATAGGATCACATCTATGTGGGGTAGATCCAGATGAAGCAGATGATAGTCGAAAACCGAAGGTATTATCTTGTTTCGGTGACAATTTCTCGTTTTTTTCAGGTGGTTGCCCGCGCGCAAGATGTGGTCGGTATGAACTCGTTTAAAGATACTCAGCACTCCTAGGCTGCACTGTATGACGCCCTCAGGCTATGCGCGGCTTTCAGAGGAACTTATCTGGATTTTAAGGTAAAATTTTATTTAATCTAAGTTGTATCATTGTACTGTTTCGCTTCAACACCAAGAGTTCTGTATCCAAAAACTCCCAACAACTTTTGCTCACTTCGTTTCACAGTGGTTGGTCTACGTTTAGCTAATGGTTGAAAAAAGTTAAAAACGAGAAGAGTTTGAGGAATGATTGTTCAGAAAACGAAGACGAAAAAAGTTTAAAAGGGGGAGACGATGGAAGAGAATATAAAACAACAAAAAGCAAGAACCTAATCAGAAAAATTTTGGGGCTTTGCTGGAGGGCGCATTCAACTGGACGATCATGATGATCACGCAAGTTTCGCAGGGATCCGTATCCTCGTTTATTTTAACTTTTAGATTTTAGGAAAGATTCGGTTCCAAATTTGCACGATTACCGCAAGCTATAGGTCCAAGTCGTGTAATAACCAAATTAGGCTCATCTTGAACAAGACCCTCCCGCTTTGTCAGGACATAAAGCAGTTTATTTGTTAGTCCGATCAAAATATCAATGCTTTTAAGGTGCGAAATTACGGGTATTTCAACATCTTTAAAGTGATTTAAATTTCTAACATTCACTGAGTGAGGAAGAGCACCTTCATCATCCATAAAATTTGATACCACTAAAGCATTTTTTATCTCAAAAAACTTACATTAGTCGTTAGCGATTGAACTTTCAACTCAATGCATCCTGCACTTTTGATCGTTTGCTCCGCGTGCGTCCGAATATTTAGCGCGTGATTAGTGTTAACGTTTAAATCAAGTTCATTTACAAGCCTTTCTGATACCAAGGTCACCTGAAACACTGTGTCATGCTGCGCATAAACAAGTGTCAAATTTCCAGTCCGAGGATTAATGACTCGTACCGCACTAGTACGAAACAAAACATCAGTATTTGCAATTTCTGGCCGGTTGGTCGGTCGAGCGGGAACGCGTTCGTCTCTGGAGCGGGAGGTCTGAGGTTCAAATTTCGAGCAGGTCAAATCGGACACAGTGTTGCCAACGGCTCGCCACCGTTGCGACATTTTTTCGAATGGAGCTGTGTTGCCCTGGCGCAATGACGCGGAGATGGGCCCCGCCATCTCGTTACATGCTCCGGTGTATTACAGCGAGTATAATGAAAGATTTGATTTGAATTTCTAGTACTAATTTCAAAACAGTACGAGGCCGATCACCATCCGAAGAGGTGCCGTTTACTTCAATTTCGCCAGCAGTCGCACCCTGTTCACTTTTGGCGACCCCACCAGCAACAGAACTCACTGGCACGAAACTCTCGTGCAAAGCGCCGGCATGCTTGCTGTGAAACTTGGGTCCGCGCCTACGGCATTTTGAAGGGAAAGCGCAATTTCAAACAACATGACCCAACGAAAGGCAGTTCAGGCACCTTCCCGAGCCCATCACAGCCTGCCCCCCGCGTTCATGAGAAAGGTTTTTAAACTTTTGGCAGTTTCGGAGAAAATGTCTCGACTCGTCGCCACAGAAAAAACACAACGGAGGGGAGTTTGCTCGCACCGCTCTACGACCACGAGGAGAATCATTACGAGTTTCAGATTCTTGAGCATTAGTCAGCGAACTCTGGCTGCCATAGTTTTTACAGCAACTTGCCGGACACGAACTGCACCACGAGTTCCCCTGAGTCAGGAGACTTTTGTTTCGTCAGCTTTAAAGAATGTTTGAGCATAATCTGATGTCACTACGTTCAATTCTCGCAGAACAAATTTTCTCAAAGATTCAAACCCAGGGCGGTTTACATTTAGACCTCTTTGCTCAAGACAGTCTAAGTATCGACGTTTTAGCACACCCGGTAGGCAATTTGCCACGTCCAGCAGCAACTGTCCGGACAACTTCTCCACCTCATCGTGCGCGTAAGCGAAAACTTCCAAAGTATTTTAATCTTCATTAAAAGATTTAAGCGATACGGAATTAGAGATCACTTTTGGGTCATTACGAATAGCAATTATCTGAGGCTTGGTAGTTAGGCCACCAAACACCCCATATCTTTGGTGCAAACGATCAATAGCTTTTTCAATCCGTTGCGACGTTGACATGTTTTTCATAGGAGCTAAGAACAAATTTACCATTTCACGAGGCTGCCCGCTACATGATGCTTTCAGTGCTTCTAATTTCCTTTCGTCACATGTACTTTCGCTCATAAGTTTACGAATTTGTTTTTTATAAAACATAAAGGCGATGATGTGCTCATCGTAGCCAATTTGCGCCGCGAGATTAATAAATTCGTTTCGCCCTTGACGTTCCAAATATTTTTTGAAAACAGAATTAGAGGATGCCGCAGCGGCATTTAAGGTAACTTGTTGAGAGCGAGGAATCCTTACGGCGACAGCTTCTTCTCTTCCTCGTGACCAAAACTTCTTTACATTAAAATTATCCCTACGCACCACACTTTTAGATTCAGTAGTATCTCGGTAATTAGAATGATAAGCACGCGAACTCGAAATAGATAACCCGCTCACCAACAACTCCAAAAGTTTTTCTTCCGCTTCGAGCCTGGCTTCCTCGAACCGAAATCTGGCCTCCGCATTAGCAGCTTCTGCTGCCGCTTTTGCCTTAGCCGGATCACGCTTATGAGTAGCGCTAATCTCGGCACGCTGGCGTTTCAGTTCAATTCTACGCAGTAACTTTTTACAGACAGTGCTAAGTTTACTAGAGCATTTAGTCAGTTGCAATTGCGAAGTACTGTCCTTCGCACTAAGTTCAACGTTCGAATTCCCAATTTCAGTGTCGCCTCCCAACCCATTGCGCATTAAGTTTTCATGCAATTTGTGGCAACACTCAAATCTAGCATCTACTTCTTCGAGAAGTTCAGCCTCAGTTTTAGAGTCGGAGTTCGCACGAGTTTTTAAGTCAGTAAATAAAATTTCGACTTCTCGGAACTGCGTCGCAAGATCCCAAATTTTGTCGGGTGTAACCCGCCTAAGTCTACTCGCCAAATTATGCATTTTTAAAAATAACTGTCTTTTTGAAGACCGCAGCTTGCTGTAACAATTTTCATCATTCCGCTCCGAAGACACTGGAAAACTAGTCCGGGGTAATGGGGGAATTAGGCCCACCCTTCTGCAGTAGTTCCCGATTACTGTCGAGGATTTCAAAAGATATAATGTAAAATCATTTAAATCAATCACAATTAAGAACAGTAAAATAAGAAGGAACAAATTACTTTTGCGACAAAGTCCAGTTGAATCTTTGATCTTCAAGAACTTTGTAGAAGCTTCAGTCTTCGTCAAAAAGGAGTTGGTAAGATCTTCGGCAGTAAAGGTTGCTTGGAGTCGTTGACGTCTTGAGCCACAAAATCTTCGGACCAATGAGTTCACAAAGAATCCGGAAAGGTTGAAAATCTTCCAAAACAATAAAGTTGACTGAGACATGCAACGAACGATGTCGCAAATCCAGTTGGCAAAATGACGAGTTTCGGTAAAATTTCTTATGGTAGAAAACCACAAAAGCCCGGCGGAGCGCCCAAGCCTTGCTATGCTTTCTTGCAAGACTGCACTCTTCGGTATGCTTGAATTAAACAGTCCTCAAGGAGGCAGTCGTGTAAGATTTATTAAATTGAAGAATTAAGTTGCAATAGTAGTAAGTGGTAACACTGATAAAATCTTTATTTAAACTCAATCTTCGAATAAAAAGCAATGCAAATTTTACCGAGGTTCTCTTTTCTGTAAAAATTAAAAGCAGTCCTTCTTGTAACTCAAATAAAAACTGAACTTGCTTAAAAACTTTGAAAAGAAAACGAACGATTTTGTGCAACAAAACGGCAGCTGGAAAGAGCTTTGTAGTTACAGTAATTCATTGCTCTTAACAGCTGCAACTAAAAGGAAATCAAGATATAAATAAGTGAAACAAAGGACAAGAGTTCGCTTTCTGCTTACGACAAAACAAACAAAAAAAAACAATCTGAAACTAAAGAAAGATTTTAATTACCGATGCTGGAACGAGGAATGTATTTCTCAGCTAAAATTAGCTTGGTATACTTTACGGTACTATTTTTTGTACTTCAATGACTTTTTCAACAGCTACTACGTCAAAAATAGGAAAGTTTATTTCAAAATGTTCTGCCATTTTGTTAAAGTATGGCGTCCGTAATCTTCCATCCCTGCTTGACGTTCAGCAATAAAAGTTTGTGATAGGGCGCAGCTTGACTTGAAGATCAATAGGTCCAACGTTACGATGACGCAATTTTTTTTGCGTTAATCGACTTCTAATTTTAGTTCTAGTTAAACTTTCTTGCAATCATGGTTTAATTGTATCTTTATTTGTCATGAGCAACTTAAAAGCATTAAGATGTAGTAATGCCTTATTTGTTTTCTCAGGTTCGAGGATTAATGGAGCACGTCACCATGCCGATGTCTAAAGTGCGTCGTGCTGTCCGCACGCGTTCGAAAGTGACGTGGGGTCGCAGTTGAGAGACGCCTACACCGAGGTGATGAACGACCTGGAGAAGTTTGAAGCGAAGTTTTTGCATCACTGCGTTGATGCGGTTAAACAGTTGCTGAGTGCCTAGTTCATACGATGAATGAGTGAAGGTGATTTTTAATTTGTAATGTTTGCAAGTTTTTTAGGCTTTGCAGTTAAAGCTTTTTGAAGCATGTTGAAAAACTCTAAAGATCAATGCAGAAATTCGATTAAACCCGTTAGCTTTGCTAGAAAATTAACTTTCTATTTCCCGCAATGCTGCTAACCTAAGTTCTGTGGATTTCTCTGGTTTTGTTGAAGTTTGTGAAAGCTTTAAACAGACAAACACCTATTTTGTTATTTTTTGTGCAGAGATCGATTGAAGCAAGCCCTGCTAACTTATTTAACTTATTTCGTATTGCAGGTGCTTGTCCCAGCAGCAGTGCGGGCGCTCCTGCGGTGTACAAGTAGCTCATTGTTGCTATCAAAAGCAACTCGTATCAAATCCATTGTACCGAAACACAACCACATTGTTCAAAGGATGCAGGCATATAAACAACTACTGTTTGAAAACAAAACGAAAAAGATTTCTATTACTTCATATTGTAGATGCTTCCTATCATACGATACCAACTAATGATAGGTGGTACTTCCAAGCTGTCACTTTGAAAGTTGTACATCTGTGGCTCATCAAACGGACTTTTTAGAGTCGCGTAAATTTCGAGTTCTACCATTCAGTTGTTACGTTACTAGTTTAATAAGAGTTTTGTTTGAACAAGTAACTGTTGTGATAATGTCCTTCTGGTTAAAAAATGTTAAGATTCTAAATCAATTTTGACTTAAGTTTTTATCTCATTTACATACAAGTTTTTGCTTCCTTTAAATTGCGAAGAGGTTTAAACTTACTGCAAAAATCCACTCGTATAAATGATATGTTAGAAAGTTATTAAGTCAGTCCACTGTTCGCTGATGAGCTTTGAACGTTTGTGCTTGTTATATAACACCAAACCAACCACATTGAAAGTAGGAGCCGATTCGTCTTGTTAGTGCTTGACTGAATTAATCAATATTTGTGTAGTTTTTTGACTTGTAATTTTAACCTGGTAATAATTTTCAAGAACCTATCAAGAAAAATAGACATTTTTGAAAAGCTTCACCAGACAAAACCACTGGAAGGAAAGCAAATGCTCCTGATTTAAATATTCAATGCTTGCTGCCATTTGACCGTATATGACAGTTGTTAATTGTGTGTGTGAGTATGTGTAATGTGTTGCGTTTGGCAAAACGCTTGTCGAGTTTTTAATGATTAGTTGCAGTTTTACACTGTTTTGCATTCCGCATCAACTCTTCATCATTATACCAACCAAACTTTTGCGCAGAGCTTGGAAGTTCGGCTGGAATTTGTGGAGCAAACTGTCTCATTTTCGCCTCCACTGGATCGCTTCGTGACGGTGACTAACGTGGAAGATGCCGTCTCGTCATGGTTGATGTCATTCCTTAAACGATCAACTCTGGTTAAACGCCTAGCAGTAAGGCCATACAATTATTGCTTATTGCGTGATAATTCATTTCTTTGGTGTTAAGTTGTCTGAAACAATTAAATTTATCTTTGAATTTGTTGTGGTTTGATGAAATCAACGCATGCAAAACAACCAAACATTAGCAAAAAAAGGGCAAAATTCATGTTTTTATTCTCTATTATCGAGTGACGATTTTTGCGCACCTATTTTCCAAAGGCGTAGTAATATATGGTACCCACTATAGTTGAAAGTTCTTATTGAGGCTAAATTATCAGTTATTGTTCAAACGTTACATTTTGTTAGATTTTATCTCTGTTCCCAAACGACAACTTTTTAACAGTTTTTCCTTTACTCAACTGTTATAAAATGCTATGCAAAATTGTTGGGTCAACGACTTTTCGCCGCGACTATTTCCGCGCAGCCCTTTTCGGCACCAATGTTCTGTGCTTTTTACTAACACTAATCCAAACCCTAAATAAGTGAACTGTCAAAGAGCACCGAATTGGCTCCGAAACGATCTGTGTAGAAAACGTCCGGCAACGAAATAGGTGGCGCCGAAATGGTCACGCCGAAAAGACTTGATCCCAAATTGTTTTCTGAAGTCTCAAGCGACCCCATCCAACATCCTCAATATAAGTTATTTGATCCGATCTCGAACTAATCTCGAGCTGCTGCCCCCGCAACTCTTCCAAAAAAGCCTGGTAATGAAAAGAGAGAGATAACATAACTGACCGCTTTCAGGACCCATCGAGCACCTACGAGGACTTCCTAGCGAACGACAGTGACGTGTGGGAGGTTTAAAACGTGGTGCTTGAGAAAACGATCGAATGCAAGAAACTCTTCTCTCTGTTCGACGATAACAAATGCGTTGTTTTTTCATTTAAGCGTAAATTGCATAAGGACGAGGCACTCTGCGACTGTCTAACCACACCAAGCAGAGACCCCTTTTTTGAGGTTCTGAATGCAAGTCTTCATCTACACTCAGAGTGCCTGGTTCATAAGCATGAATGAATTACTGGGTACCTACATACCAATAAGGTTCCACTGGATTATTGGTCTGTAGTGATAGAGTGTCTGCTGTTGAAATAGAAAAGCGTGGAACGATTCGCAGCCGGGTTTAGAATTTGATGTTCACAGCTTCTCTGCTTCAGCACAAGTTTCCACTGGATTAGTTAGCAGCCTGACTCGAAGACCGACGTACCAATAAGTTATGTCCTTGGTGATTGACGTCATGATGAAGAACGATGCTATTGCAATTGCAATTATTTGCTACTGCACATATACTGCGTTTTGTACTTGGGATATGACAGATCTCTAATGTTGGTTTTGACAATTTGTAGCCTTCTGTCGAGTTGAGAAAGTTCCAACATTGTGAAATTTGTAGAAACAGCAACGCTGTTGTTTTTAGAGTAACTGGACATTTTCTTGTGCATGCTCGGTATCGATAGTAGATTAATAATTAATTAATGCTTGCTCGGATCGCAATGCAAACTTTATCAATAAACAAATGGCGCCAGGAAATTTAAGCTCCAGCTTTGCGACAGTTTAAGTTACCTCGGTGATAATATTTTTAAAATGCTGCGTTCTCAAAAATAAGTTGAGTTTTTAGAATTGAAAATACGTTTCTCATTATCTTGGGCTTAATTTTTCCAACTGACTTTGGGTTATTTGGGTTCCTTTTTTAGGTTTCTTCTAGTGCAAGGTGCTCAGCAATGATTTAACGATTCCCTCAATGGCTGCCTCTTCCCTAATTCTTTGCGGTCGCAAAAGAAGACCTACGCCATCAGTCGAACCACCACCACTACCACTGGCCCACGGTGAGCGCGTTACGTCACGATGACGTCACTTTAACTACGTATCTACTGTATACATTCTGAGTTTAAACTAGGATATTACATTAGTACTGTATTGGTGTGTATTTATTAGGTTCACTATTTTATGACGTCATTTACCTTCTTACCAGCTTTTGATGACGTTATTGACGTTTAACAGGTCACGGACTTCTCTTTGAAGCCAGATGCCGTCAACGAAGCGCAACGCGCTTCTCTGACGTTACATAGCCACCGTCGCAGCGGAAGTGGTAACCGTGGCAATCTGAGGCCATTGGAGGACATGATGGTGGCGCCTGGCTTGTCGGATTTTGACGACGAAATCGGAATTTACAAACTGGCACGTGACAACATCTAGGCGCTCTGTGAAATTCAACCTGTAGGATGAATTCTCTTCAACTTCCAACCAATCAAACAGGTTGGCGTGGTATGAGTTAGTTATGATGCAAAGCAGCGCTGTTATCCAGCCAAATGTGGTGATTTTAGAATTTGAAAAAAAAAACGGAACGTCATAGGCCTGAACACAGCACCAAATAAGCTCAGTATTTTTTACGCTTCGAGAATCAGCAATAACAAAACGAATGTTTGGCTGGTAGGAGCCCTGTTGATGAGCACCCGTTGGTCGCCGTGTGCTACTCCAGGGTGGGCGGCTTTCTTTTCCGGCCAAAATGAAGCAGCGGAAACAGCAAAAAGAAGCTCTAATCCTATGAGTTCGATTGTATTTTGCTCCAATTGCAAGTTCAACAATTATTCGAAAATTAACTTTAAAAAATTTACAGGTCTTGACTAAGTACACCAGCAAATGGATGTGGACGTTTATGAAGTACCTGAGTGACCCGGTCGCTGGCTCCATGGACACCCTGGCGCGCACTGAGCCAAAGATCGAGAGCATCACTGGGTAGGAGCGGGACACGTCGTCTTTCATGAAGATGATAAGACTTTTGAACGAAGTTTCAGCGCAACAGCAAGATATGGAGGGAAGGTTTGTAGAGTTTTGTGTTAGAAAAAAGGAAAAAGTTCAAAAAAAGAAAAACAAAACAAAACTGGACGTTGTCATACTAGTTCACAGGGTTGCCACATCCTGGAAAAGTCCTGGATTTTTTTTGCTGTCCTGGAAAGTCCTTGAATTTTGTTTCTAAGTCATGGAAAGTCCTGGAAAATGTTTATAGAGTTTTCCCGTGATTTACCAGGACAGAATGTGAAGTTTTTTTTTTTTATAATAACTGTTACGGTACCTTTTGATTGTACAAAGCCATTGTTGAAATAATTTGCATTGTGAAGTTCGTTTAAAAACTTTATTGTTTAAAGACGAAGTTTATTTGTATTCTGGCGCACAAACGAAAAATTGCTGTCCTAGTTCTAACCCAACCCTAAATCTAACTCAAACTGCAATTCTAGCTCTAACCTAACATTAATGTAAGCACCCATTCCTCTGCTTTTTGCTCTCTTGCTCTTTTTATAATGCAAATAAGCTCTTCCTCCAATTAGCCAAAATTTGCACTTTGCAATACAGTATGTATAGATTATTGAATATTATTAGGAAGAGTGAATTTATGGACAGTAATTTATTGCAGTGCGATACTGTAGTATCAGTAGCATAGTGGGCTATTGCCCTTCATTGGCCCGTAGACCAAAATGTGCAATAAGAAAAATACGACGTTTATTGCACTATACTTCTGAGGTAGTTTTTTGCAGTATTATGGATAGTTAAGTAATTTAAAGCCACTTTTGGAACTTGATTTTGGGAAGGGCTATTGGTCAAAAATAAACTAGTTACAACTAACTAACTAAAAATGGTTAAAAATAAACAATCAATTCGATCGCTTGATGCAAAATGCTTAACGTAGGCTTTGTAAAACAATTATAAGGTGTCGATTTAGTATTTGATTCTGTTAAATCCCAATCAACTCTCTGAAATCTCGTTTCATTAGCCCCTCCTCCCAAATTATATCTTTATCTAGCGTTATAAAATGCAGACGATTTGGATTAATACGGTACTTAGGAATTTTTTCAAAGGAGATGCCTATTTGCTCTGTAGCGTGCAAATGAGATAGCTCCCTATAGAGAAAAGAGAGCAAAAGTAGGTGCTCATTTGCTCAAATACTCTTTTATTTTGTAAATTATTAGCGTTAGTGATTAGTTGGAGTTTGTATTTTGAGTTTGGGTTAGGATTAACGTTAGAGTTGGGTTACAGTTTGGGTTTAGTTTAAGGTTGGGGTTAGGGCTAGGGTGAAATTTTTTTGTTTGCACCCTGGCGTTTAAATAAGCTCTGTTTTTTTCAAATGATAAGATTTAACAGTTTACTGTATGGAAATAAAGCTAGAAATGAAGTTTTACTATTTTCATCACTAAAGCTCGACTTATCGCTCAGCTGATATATTTTGGCCAATATCAGGGCCAAGCCGGCATATCGTATCAGCTATCTACCGCCGATAAAATATCGGCTTAGCGCAATTACCTTAAACTGTTTATTAGGGTGTGCACTTTTTTCACTTTTCTCTCTGATCGCTTAGTTTATATGATTTTGAGGGGACAAATCGACTCCAAACATCAATGCAAAAAAATTTTTTTCAAAATTTTGTCGTCTTGATACTTTGCAGGGGGGGCAAAAATTTCTCGGGGGGGCGAAAACCCAAATTTCTTATATCTCGAAAAGTATAGCACTTAGAATCGAAATTTTTTCACCTATCGATTCAGCAACCCCGGTTTCCTATCTGTCCGTAATACATTATGTTGCGCTAACTCCTTTATTTTTTGAGTAATTTTTAAAAACAATGAATTTTGCCATGTTTGTCACCTTTTAATTGCATAACAAATTTATTTACTTGCCAATTTTCACATCATACGAAAAAGCACTGCACACTGAATAACTTATTCCTTGCTTCCATAATTTATGTATCCCAGTATCTTGCTATCCGTGCGATCCTTTTCCTCAAAAGTTCTGAAATCTCTCACTTTCCTGTCAGTAAGGCAATGAGACATACGACCGATGAATCGCTCACATGATCTGTTATGATTATCTACCGAATTCCAAAAAATTTTTGTTTGGTACCAAAAGACATGGGGCAACTTTGCTGCGAGAGGTAAAGTATGATTTGAGAGGTACTCTCTTCCATGCAAGCTGTTGAATATCCACCTCATCAGAAAGATTTTGATGTGGATCTTCCAGATGCTTTGCTTGATATGCAGGGTTTTTTGAGTAGACGTTTAGAGCCACGTTGACTGAATTCATCCAGGAAGTAAAATGTTTTATAAACACTTTCTTTAAACTTTGGTCAACCAATATCTCATCTTTTTCACGATAGTCCAGAAGAAGGTCTAGCAGAAACATCATACTGGTTGGGCCCTCTGGCACACGGGGGTTTAAGTGAATTCGTAAAAACATTGGCACATATACAGATACAATGTAAGAGACAATACGAAGCAAGTTCGTTTTCTGTACATCTGTCATGTCGTTTCCAAACAGTAAAAGTCTCATGTATCCATTAGCCGTAGTTGTCCATCTATACATACAAAAAAGGTTATATTTCTGATCGATGTCGTTTCGTGGACAGCCCCGTATATCATTTTTAAGCTGCTGGGCTGCCAATATCGACTTTGCTGTTACCTGGCAAACGAAATAGTTTCTTGCTTGTACAAGAGAAATTTCTGAAATTTAACTGGCACTTCATTGGCAGTTAATGTACTTGCTAAAACCAATAGGCAAGCTTGATCATCTCTGAAATCTGCATCTAAATTATGGAAATAAGTTTTTTTAGTAATTCTTGGCATTTGTTTATTAACACGCAGTACTAACCTTCAATTTCCGCATACCACGTAAGTGCACTTTTCAGACATTGGACTGCTCGTAGTGTGGTGGAAAGATCACTGCAATTAACCACATCAGTTAGACGTCCGGGCTTGAATAACTTAATCATGTTGTAAACAGAGTCTTGTCCTATACGATCCGGAGCAGCTGGCTTGCCTTCCACAGATTTTACCACATGATTAAACAATAGTTTATTTATATGAAATTGGCATTCTAGAATGTGAATTCCGTGGCCTACTTCTTGCTTAAAGTATGCAGCTAAGCGGTTGTTGATTCCTTTGTCTTTGCCCGTGTTCAAGCTGGTTGTGTCGGACATGACGGAAAAGACTTTCTTCAGATGTGTTACATCGATGCAGTTGATAATAGCAGAAAATACAACATCAGCTGTAACGGACCCGCTTTCTTCAAATGATCTCAAACGGAAAACATCTTCGTATCTAAAAGAGATATTGTTAAATATCCTTACTACTATCCAGCAACCTTTATTTGCTGTTACCGTACCTTTTATTTTTGTTCTCATCGTAGTATTGTGCCACAAAAAGAAAGCGTTCCCTTCTATTAACTTTCTTTCCATCGTACAGTAGTTGGATACAAGAAGTTGTCCTGAGCCGATTTTCAATCTCTTTAATGGTTTGGGCTCTAAAATAGCGAAGTTCAGTATTACTTCGATCCAAAGAAAAGAGCGGTTGGTTGAAGGTTTAACATTAAAATTCAATATTACTGTAATGTGACTCACCTGTTCCTAAGCCTCGCTTTGTAGACTCCAGATGAACTAACCTTTCGGTTGCTTGCATCGATAGCATGCAGCGTATTATTGACAACAATTTGTTGTTGCCTAATGCTTACACCCATCCGGTCTGCGTCGATACAATTGTCATGTGTCATAATTTTGGAGTACTTGCGTTTAACTTTAGTGGGAGGTTCAAATAAGTCTTGATTTTCATCGGAACTATCTGAAATGATCAGAGCATGCTGATCAGTATGTGGTCTCAGTCGGGTGGGCAAAATGTTAGAGTCATCTGCAACAAAAGCGTGATATTAGTAGTTAATCACTTGCCATTGAAAAACTACACCCCTCAGCCTTATAGCTACCTTGTGCATTTGATGAATCGGCTTGTGAAGAACAAGGCATATCTGAGGATTTGTCTCGTTTCCTTTTGGCATTGGCTCTAGCAACAATATTCTTCTTTGTAGTGGCTGCATCCACAGTGCCGATATACATTTGTCTTTCTTTCCGTTGATCCAACAGAAATGGGTATTCTGGAGATAAAAATTGCGTTAGGATTAGGAACTATCCTAATATCGTACGACGCAATATCAAAAAATTATAACTTTTACAGATGCGAACATAGACCCGTCCATGATCTCATTATATTTCCTTTTATTTCGTCCCTCCCCCATATGACGTATTATATCCAGTTATGAATTGCTTAGATTGTTTCAACTTAAGTTTACTAAACATCACTTCTCCAAAGGCTCGCTTATGTATTTAAACCAGGGACCCGTTGATGGGCTTTTGTGAATTTTTCATACCCCTCCAACAGTTAGTCACATTACGAAGGCCCTAACACCCTTCGATTTGATACCGGACCTCGTCCCTGCTTTAGCGCTTCATATTCAGGTGAAGAACCGCCAAGGCCTAATTTAAACGACTTCCCATAACATTTGAAACCATTAATGTAATTTTACTTGCTATGTTCTCAAACACATCTTACCTTGAACAGGAATTTGGCTTTGGCGCGGGCATTTGCAGCACACTTTTCCATACTTCTCCACAATTTCAACATGATTGCATTTGCAAGCGCTCACATCAAACAGGTTTTCAAACTGTTGTTCGTTAGACTCCGTCCTTCTTGCTTTCATTACAGCGTACTTTTTTAAAACATTTCTTAATTTGGTTTCCATTGATTTTCTTCCTATTGTAGGAAGACTACTTTTTTCCCATATGGCTTCGATTTTGTCGACTACCACATCCTTACATACATTGAACTCTGGTCTTTTATGCAAATATTTTTCGGTGCTGCACATTAGACTGTTTCTGACGAAGAAATAGTGCCCAATTACATCTTTTACTGTTGGCAAAACGTTACCTTTTATTTCTGCTGCAAATTTGCACTCGTCCATTGCCTGATCATTTACGCTCCTACTTCTCAATGAAACCCCACTTCTAACACTTTCTCTAAAAGGCCCAACCCCTGATAACTGAAGCACGAAATTGGAGCAGTGGGGGGCACTGTGACGTCACAGCAATACCATGCAGCCAGAGCGTGCACTGGTTCTGACAAACGCAATTTCGGTGCATGCAATAGATAATGTACATGATGGGACCAACTCACCCTATGGAGTACGTGTAATATGGTTTTGCTAAATAACTTAAAAAATAAAGGAGTTAGCGCAACATAATGTATTACGGACAGATAGGAAACCGGGGTTGCTGAATCGATAGGTGAAAAAATTTCGATTCTAAGTGCTATACTTTTCGAGATATGAGAAATTTGGGTTTTCGCCCCCCCGAGAAATTTTTGCCCCCCCTGCAAAGTATCAAGACGACAAAATTTTGAAAAAAATTTTTTTGCATTGATGTTTGGGGTCGATTTGTCCCCTCAAAATCATATAAACTAAGCGATTAGAGAGAAAAGTGAAAAAAGTGCACACCCTACTGTTTATTTTTTAGAGCAAGCACAAGTGTTCTTGCATTCTATTTGCTTAGTATGACTTGTGTTTGCTATAGTCTTTCTGTGGAGGAGGATTAGTGAAGCATTTTGTGTCAAGTCATGTGAAAAATATGGACAAAATTTGGTAGTTTATGAGGGATATATCGATATCGGTCTGAAACAGTCATATCGATCGAGCTCTATCTTTCAACCACATACTTGTAGCCCAATTTATGCATCCAGTTTAATCATGTTTTTGCAGATCTAATTTCTATGCCACGTTTTAAAAGCAATAATTTTTACCAAACTAGGCCTAAAATTAAGTTATTGCAAAATCTTCGAATGCTGGGGGCTTAGCACCCAGACCCCCAATGGCTTCTGGCGGCTGGGGGTTGCCCCCATACCAAAAAGCACAACCCTTCCGTTGCAAATTTTTGGCTTTGCACCTGGCTAGTGGTCAGTACTAGGAATGCAAATGCGTTACATCAAAATTTTTTGACAATCATTAGTACAAAGGAGTAGGTGCATGAGAGTAATAGTCAAAATTAAATTTGAAGTCCTGTAAAAAAATTCGTAAACAGTCCTGGAAAATGACCTAAAAAAGTCCTGGAATTTGATTTTGCAGTTTCTGTGGCAACCCTGAGTTCAGTTGGCTCCACGAGAAAACAGCAAACTGACTGTTTAGTCGCTAATCAAGCTGCCACCTGCCCACATGGCTATCACATTGTGTACCTTTTACATGAGGCTTGGAAATGGTGTTTATGAACTAAATCAACATCTTTTTGTCATAAAAAATATCACGGTTGTTATGAAGACTTTCATATAATAATAGTTGTGACCAGGGATGCGGAAGCGGCAAATTTTCGTGGAAGCGGAAGCCAATTCTTCAAAAATCTGTGGCCAAACTCGTATAACACAGTATATTCATTCACCAACATAAACAAAGCTTCCAGTTCCAGCATTTTAATTTCTTTTTATGCGATAATATATTCTTGAAAGGCATACAGAGGAGAGCATTATAACGTCTCTCAAATAAAGTTTAAAGTTGTACGACTTTTAAACATGATGTTATAATGCTTGTCCTAATTATTGTTAAGTACCCTTTGCTACAAGAATTATTCTAATATGGTCGGCCTATATTGTGTATGACCGCATAATTCTTGCAATGTTTTTTAATACACGTTGCTGGCAAAATTTTGGAGTCAGCCACATGTACAAACACGTTTGTAAAAAAAAATTCTGCGAATATGGAAGCTTTGCCCCAGGGCTACCTGATTATAGTCAAGCAAAGATTTGAGCTGAACAGGGCGGATGCAGTTGAAATAAGTTCTTTTTTCGAGCACTTGGAAATCCGTCTCCAGACTCCAAATAATCGCTCAATATTTTTATTTATTTTCTGGGTGAACGTTCTGAGAAATTTGCATCAGCTGAAACATAACGACCAGGTGATTGGACTTTTTGCTTTAGGGCTGCTCCAAATCCGAATTCCTGACTACGCCCATGCACAGATCCTAGCGATGACAAATCACTGAATACAATTATATAATTTGGTTCTATATGATGCTTATGAGATCATGATAACAATGCCGTTTTATCTTGACTTATCCGGAAAAAATTTTTGCCAAGAAATTGTAAGATAAAAAAATTTTAGGCAAAAATTACGTCAAGCGGTGGAAGCGGAAGCGATTCAAAAATTGCCGCTTTCACGTCCTTGGTTGTGACACAAACTTTTGTGACGCAATAGTCAAATATTTATGTCAAAATAATGTTGAAATTTTCCATCAACATCATTGCAGATTCTCATGCTCAATGATAGATTGGTTTTTGGTTGATGCTAAGCGTCGAGCAGGAAAGCTGTAAAAACTAATTGAAAAGTCTTCCTGATGAAAGACGTATTCCAGAATAAGCAACAAAACTAGTAGAAGGTGCTCAACACCACAAGACCAACATGCTGTATGATTTGTTCCTTTGCTGTTCAGCTTAGCTGTGATGCAGCGAACTGTGAACCTGCTTGAGAAGTACGACGTGTGTCTTTCCACGGACACTCAGGAGATGTTACGATCTGCCCCAGTAGTATTATATGCTCCAAAAGGATAGGATTAGGGTTGCAAAATTAGGGTTGCAAAATTAGGGTTGCTAGGGTTGCAAAATCAGGGTTGCAAAATTAGGGTTGCAAAATCAGGGTTGCTAGGGTTGCAAAATTAGGGTTGCCGGCGAACTTGGTAGAGTCTAACCCTAGGTTGGTAACCCTAAGAATCGAACTAGGTAGAGTCTAACCCTAGGTTGGTAACCCTAAGGATTGAACTTGGTCAAGAGTAGAAGAGTGTTTTACCTAAGGTTCGAACCAAGTGCTAACCAATGCTTTTGTTTAAAATTCGTAAGATTTCTTAAAAGTTGTGAGATCTACCTGGGAACTGAACCATGTTCCTGAATGGTAAGACTCTAATACATTCAACTAAGGTAAATCAAAGACCTTTTTTGTTTATGTGTAATGTCTCTTGAACGAAGTAAAACTGGAAGATTTATACGCAAGCGGCGGTAAGTCACCAGGGAAAGTCCCTACGAGATCGTATTCGTTTTAGAATGTTCAACGCGATGGAATTATTTCCTTGTTACGGGTATACAGCGTAGCGACGATGTCGTCATAAACGTGAACGTGATAATAATAGCAATGACGTAATGGTAATGTGATATAATAGAACTGTTCTATGGAGACAGTGGCGCAACAGTTTGTTATTATTATATCTCGATCGCGCAACCTTGACACGTCTGAACCTGTCTAAAATGCGGTGGTGCAACCACATCAACACTGACCTATGGCGTGGGTTCATCGGCTATAAAAAAAAAAGGACCAGGAGTCGCGTTTTCATTCTACCAGAACAAAAGAAACATGGCGGACGCTTGTGATTCAGCTGCAGTTACTGGTGGCGATGTAGCACCACCAACTTCTTCCCTGTTCCAATGCAAGCATGCGATCAACCCACACATGCGTAGAATTATCGACCGTCATCAGTCGTTTACCGAGTATTGGCCCAGTCACCGAATTGAAGCTGATACAGCATTACTAGCGGACGCTGGGTTTTACTATCTTGGCGAAGGTGATAAGGTGAAATGTTGGTACTGCAACGGTGGTTTAAAGAACTGGGATTGTTTTGACGACCCGTGGATAGAACATGCGAAATGGTTCCCTCTCTGCGAATATTTGCTCAAAAATAAAGGCGTGGACTTTGTCAAAGACATCGTTAAAGGGTTTACTGGTTTGAAACGTCCAGTCGTACCCAATCCACCGCCAGAAAACAAACTTCAAGGTCTGCAAAAACTAGTTAAAAACTAAACACCCGCAAAACAGCAACCGCTGTTCCCGCCCTTAATCGATCCTAGAGGTGGTGAGGATGTGAAAGAAAAAGTCAACAGAGAAATGTTGTTGGGGAGAAACGTAGAAATGGCAAAACTTCTAGGATTTCAAGATCAAAAAATAACCCGAGTTCTAACGAAAAGATTTACAGAACATGGCGAAAACTTTAACACCTTTTACGATTTTATGCTGAAACTTATGGAGGAACCCGATGTTATTTTTAAACCAAAATTGACTATGAAACGAGCAAAAGAAATATTGGATGAGGTAAAGTGTATGAAATGCAAGAAGGAGGAAAGGTGTATGGTATACCTTCCATGCGCTCACATCACCGAATGTTTCTGCTGTTCTAGAAACTCGCAGCTGTGTACGATATGTGGCGAATTCATCAAAGAAAAAATTCGCTCATATCGAGTATAAGTCCGAACGATTACGTCATGAACCTAAAATCAACTCACCCTCTAATTACACCCGACTATGGCGCAACGGCACCAAGAACAGCAGTAGATTTTTTCCCATGCTGTGGCGCAATCGCTTTTTTCTCTTTGTTACCTATAAAAAGAGCAGCAAGTGAAAGACTCGAAATCATGCAGTCTTTCACCAACAAAGCAGACGAACTATATCTGGAGGCAGAAAACGTGAGACTCCCAGACTATATCCCACCGTTTACAAGCTGTTACGAAACTTTGTTCCAGCAGGAAGAATTAATCGAACGCGCCAGAACGATGGAAGATTTAGCGAGACAAATCAGACAACAGTTTCAAGCTATCGCAGACTCCGGATTCCCGGTCCCTACTTCAACTCTGCTGAGAAAGGCTGTGGTCTCGGTCAGAAAAGGGAAGTTTATGTTCTCCACAGAACAACTTTCACGCGTAGTGCAAATGGTTATGGAAACTAAACCCTACTTATTATTCCGACCAAAAAGTGATACAAAAGACTACGTTATTCTCGTTTTCTGGGCAACAAACTTCGACGATACTCGTTGTAATATTCAGGAAAATGCAGAAGCGATTAAAAAAGAAGTTCTCGCTGACGGGTTTCAACTACGATTTAAAGTGGAAAACTTCCCATCGCCAAGACGATTCATTTTCTACATGCTGAACAACTACCTCACCTTGGCGGTTCAAAACGACGACGACTGTCACCTCCCTACAATCGACCATAAGCAGCTGGAGTCTTTTCTGAATCTTTTGGAGGAGCACAACGTCACTACACCGAAGAAGCGAAGATTGACCGAAACTGACTCTTCTACAAACGCTGAACTTACACAAACAGCAGCTCAAAATTTGGAGGACTATATGTAATGAAACGCGTACATTTTTCTGAGTTTGTAATCGTTCGCATACTGTCTGAATCTGCTGCCTGTCACGAAGCTCGACGGAGCGATTGGGCGCTTGTTGCCCGAAATCGTCAACGTTTTCGCCGACGAATTGCTTTATGTGCTAAATTGATTGATTACTGTCTTGATCCTGTACATAGACTAAAAATCAAGCGTTTGTTCTCTTTGTGAATGTATTGTAATAAAACACAAGCGAAAAAAATCGTTTAATTTAAATAAGCAAGAAAATGTAACGCAAGCGAGAAAGTATTTACATCAGTGAGAGTGTACGAATAAACAAGTCGACTTTACGATCGTTTTCAGTCAGGTTAGATGAGAAACGAGAAACAATATGACGCATACTGTAACCACGACAACGATACAAAATAAAATACACACAATAGTGACCACACGTGGTAGAAAACAAACTTTGCACTGTTTTATCATTGTAGATCCACGTTTTGGAGTTACGTTCCATGAAAGTTGTAAAACCGTTCACACTAGGCGGTAGACCGTAACTATCGAAATACTCCCCCTTCCCATGTTTATCGAAATAAACAGCAATCCAATGCTCCCCTGGTTTAGAGCTAGGGTGTGAGTTAATAACGTAAGCAGAGGGATAATCGACACGTTGCAATTGGTTCTTGGCACAAACTTATTTGAAAATAGATTTAGCAAACGGGTCTTTATTTAATAAACGTTGAATTTGAACCGTGTTCATGCTGTGTAATCAAAAGCCACGTGGCGATTTTTATCGATCTGTAAAAGATTATCATGCTCAGCCAGTACAACAGCGGTCAATGTGCGAGGTGTCGCATCGGCGAAATGAACCTCCAATCTAATATTACCACTCTTTATTAACTCGAAAGTCGGATCGCTCGAATTTAACTGAGGAGTTAAATCAAAAGCGAACAGCGTGTATCCACCACCGAAATCAGACCTAGACAAAGCGAGACCCGTGTCGGCGAAATATTGGGAGGTCTGCGAAAATAGTCTCAAATAGCTGCGAATATATTTGTTGTTCTCAAAATCCGGTTGGAGGGGTGAGGAAGGAATCTGAGTTCCATCACGATAAATACACACAAAATTAATATCGTAGTTCATGAAATTGAAAGGTGATTTTGCAATGTTTCCATTGTATGCATCGTTGTCAACAAATCCGACCACGAGACGGGTGGGTAGTTGACCCAAAAACAGACTTTCCTTTGAAAAAGAGCGATTTCCTTGTGGGATAGTAAACGTTTTTACTTCTACACGCCTCAAAGGATATTTTGCGGTACCGTGTTGTAGAGCTTTGGCATGCGCTAATTGAATTGATGGATTCGGTTTCACTTTTCGACAGAATAAAGAGACCTCTTTCAACGAGACTTTGTTTTCAGCTTGGTTGGCATTTCCATGTAAACAAAAACTATCCTTCGATCTTATCAACTTGTATTTAATTTCTATTCCGTTGAGGAGGTATCTAGACTGGAAACTCATGTCTAGATGTAAACGACCCAACATATCGATCTCATGACTTTGCGCGGCTAAGGCTTTTCTTGTAGTATAACCGGCGTTATTTGCACCGCGTGTGTTGAAAACGCCAGCGGTGTTTTGATACCATAAAACAGACGACAGTTGAGAGTCTTTCGCGTCTTTCCCAAAAGAAAGCAGTGTCTCTAAATAAGAGCGATAAGGGTAATTGTTTCCTGACTGAGTCACCAACGTATCGTTCAAATACAAATCGCACTGAGACCACAACGTGTGCAAAAAATTACACTCTGGAGCGATTTCGGAATTTTCCTCAAGTGCAGCACCGTTCGCTTGTGTCACTGACGCTCTAACGTACAGAAAAGTGTTAGCTAGATCGATGTAGTGCGAACTCTCAGCAGCAATACAAAACTCCAGTGGTCCCTGTGAAGTTAACACGGACAAGGGTCTGTACTCCGTAAAAAAACCATCCTCCAAACTAGTTTGAGTTGGAGGCACTGAAAACAGATCCAATTGACTGGAAACTGACTCGGAAGAATTGGGATGTATCAAGGACGACATCCTAACTAAATATGTCGCTGGAACGTTTGCGTCGCTTCTTTTGAACTCGTGATGTAGGTTTACGTTTACGCTTCGCAGCCTGTCGTAAAAGTGTCGACCCAGCAGACCGAGCACGATCGACAGCAGCTTGTTTCGCATCTTTCCCTGCTAGAACGTCCGAGGCAAAACCAAGACCACCCTTCAACGCTTGCTTCCCGATCGCTTTCGCCCCTGACTTGATCAACGGCATAATCGACTTCGCTATACTTCCAAAAATGCTTCCTAAACCATAACCCCTTTGAAACGGTGCCCCGCTGAAATACGGACCACCGTTTCCGACTTGCGTCAAGTAGTATCGTTCGTATGCCTTGGAATCGCAACAGTATGTCGCACGCATATTGTTTTGTGTGAATGAGCACAGCGACGGTACGGTATTGAATTTAAAGAGGTAGTTTCGCTCTTCTCAAATGTAGAGTCACGATAACTTTACCTTTTTCAAACCGAATAGGATCGCCTTGATCGTCGCGTAAAGAAATGTTGATATCGGAAAAATGTTTTCTCAAGATAGGTTTGTAATGCGATTTATCAAATCTTCTGCAGACCAAGTCTCCAGGTTCGCCTTGGACAACAACAACGTCTAGAAGAGGTGCAAGTGTATCCCCAACGATTTGCGATTGAATTACGTCGAGGTAAACGAATATAGCATTGGTGTTGTTTAAATTTGCAACCCTTGAAGCTACATGGAACCCCGGTCGTCTGTAAACCGTCGTGTCGAAGCCTAACATGCGTGCTAATGGGAAAGATAATGCAACTCTCATATTTTGGAGCTGAGGTTTTTGAATTTCCAACGACGCTACTTGAGAATAAGGATTGAAGTGTAAATATGTCCTCAATCGCGGGAGTGTCGTCAACCCCGATGTAGGATCTCTCATTTTCGCGTCTGCTGCAGCTGTGAAATGTTTTTCCATCTCTCGATTTAGCTGATCGATTACATCGCGAGGATTTTGGTAGTATCCTAGCGGTAAGAATACTATTATATCTATGTTATCCTGCTTGCATTGCACCCAATGCTCCAAAGATCGCGACATTGTGTACCAGGATCTCGGGTACTGTATCTCAGCTAAACCGCATTCCCAAGAACCTTCCAGAGTCACAGACTTCGGTAAGTGTACTTTAAAGTCCAAAGTCTTATTCTCAGGAAAGACAGACATCGAGGCGTTGCTAGGAAGAATTAGAAACATGTTTTTTTGTCAATATGGGAGCTGGTAAAAGATAACCCACACCACTTGATAGTAAGCTCACCAAGAGCTCCTTATTTTCCACACCTTGTGTCAAGTTGTATAGACTAAAAGCGATCACTACGTAGACAGCAGCAATCTGGCAAATAAACAGAGCTAAATTGCTTACAGCCGACGACAGATTAGGCATAACGCACAAGATCTCGCTCACGTACCCAGCAATTAAACGAGTCTGGGTATCCCAACCATTTCACAAAATACTCGTGACCTTTATTACGTTTTCGTTTTTTAAGAATGGACTCAACTTTGTAAATGTTATCACTTTTAACCACTTTCTGAAGTTCGGGTTCGTAAAAACTTCCCTTCAAATCCTCACCCCTCAAATCTCTTATTTTGTAGTAGGGTGGATCGCCGGTAAACGCCTCAGCAATCTCAAACTCCTCCTGAGTCCAACCTTGAGTATGAGCTTTGGTAAATTGCCCGCGAATCACAGACAACCTTACTCTTGCCCCAACACTGAATTTAGGGTTTTTAGGCCGCTGATCGCCGTATAACGTGAGCCATATCGACTCTTGATTAGAAGGACTGACCTCTGCTGGCGAGCATTGAATTGAGCGGTGGAAGGAGTGGTTGTAGGCGTGCACTAATTTTTGAATTACGTCGACGTATTTCCGCTTACTAGAATACGTAAAATATCTAAATAGTTTTTCTTTGATAGTACGAATAAAGCGTTCAACATAACTAGCTTTAATTTCACGATTATAGGTGTGAAAAAAATGAATATTGCGATTTTTGAGCCAGCTTTGAAACGCTTTATTCGTAAACTCTGTCCCTAAATCAGTTTGCAAGGAAGAAAAATAACCGCTTCGTTTCAATATTTTAGAAAACGCTGTTATCTTACTCTGAGAAGTTTTATTTTTCATACATTCCACATAAACGTATTTTGAAAATACATCAATCACGACAAGAATAAATTTAAAACCGCCGTTGTATTTCTGCAAATAACTAAAATCGATCAAGTCTGCTTGAAATTGTTGTTTCGGACCAGCTACAACAATTTTTCTTCTTGGAAAACGTCTTCGAACCGGTTTGTGAAGAGTATAAGTGTCTTGAGTTGAAAGCCAATTTTTAACCTTAGAATTCTGCGCGATTCTCCGAAACGCCGTTGTGCCAGAAAACGCTTCGGGTTTTTTTTCATCGTAATAACTCAAAAACTTGTCCATGGGAGCGTTATGTCAAATGTCGACCAACCTGGTATGGTAGGTACTTTTTTGACTACAGCTGAGCGTAACAGTTCTGTGATATCGCTGGAAGGAATCGCTCGATCGTCAAGAACTAAGTTTCCGGCGTCGTTCCAGGTAATATTTTTCTGATTTTCAATCCCGCTCAAAATCTGTTTCACCTTTTTGCTCTTGGACTTTTTGAAATGTTTTAATATCTCTTTTTTCGGTAATTTCTCCTTTTTCTGCACACGTCTAGTGCGCCGCTTTTTTTCATATACGCCGGATTTCCGCAAGATATCAATATATATCATTATTTTTTCGTGAGGCGATTTTTGAGAATTCAAAACATCTTGCATCTGTCGATCGAAGTCTGATAATATTCGATCTTCCACAGCTTGCGATGTAACGTCTACAGTCTTTTTTTCAAACTGCTCCAATTTTCGCAACGCGGCGTCGTAAAGTCGTAATTTCTCATGCGCCGGTCGCTGTGAATTTAATATCGCCTGCATTTCTTGGTCAAGGTTGTTTAAAATAGGTGTCTCCACTCGCCCGACACCTTCCTTCAACTTTTCATAAACTTGCGGTTCCAACGCCACTAATTTCCTCATTTTGCTAGTCCAAATAAACTACTCAATAGTGGTATCGCAGCACCGATCAACGCAGACAAAAAAACACCGCTTTGAATAATCTTTCTTTTCTTCTTTAGAGGTAGCTTGCGATCGATCAGTTTACGTAATGACGACTTGTGTTTAGCGAGTCGCTTTTTATGCTGTCGTGAAATCGGTGCAGTTCCTTTCAGGATGTTAAACGAGACGTCGCAAAGGCAACGGATTAAGTCATCTTTGGACTTCTCCACAACAGCTTTGCGCAAAGAAGGATTTGCGCCATACAAAAGCTTGATAGTGGAAGCGTTTCTTTTCAAGCGATCCATGGGTAGAGAACTACTGATAGATGTAGTTCACTTCGTTTGGGAATATGTTTGTTCTTATTCGCTGGGAGTCGTCAGTGTCTGGTCTGAAGTCTAGCATCAAATAACCTCTTGGCGTGGCGACGGCGTTTTTATAAGCGTCATACACAAGTTTATTTTTGTGTGGGAAAGCTTGTCTTAGAAAGTGTTGGATTTGGGTTGCATCGCAACAGTTTTTAAATAAAACCACAAAATGTGAATTCAACGATATTTCACAGATGTTTTTATTAAAAAGATTCTGTGCTGTGAATATTACTGAAAAATTGAAATGGTGAGCGTACACAGTAAAGATTTTAGTAATCAAATCATGGGAGTAATGCATTAAATCATCGAGAACTAGTAAACATTGATCAGCGAGTTTCAATATTTCGAGAGTCGGGATTCCTTGAATAAATTCAATATCGTTCAAGTAGTCGTCGAATTTTTTTTGATAGGTGTCATAAAAATATAAAACTTTTTCGATTTTTTCTGTGAATATCTCATTACGGTTTTCAATAAAGCGAAACACCCAGTGCGTTTTTCCACAGCAACTTGGGCCACAAACTAAAAACGAGGCGGGGGAAGTCAATTTCAGCGCCATAGTACTTTTACAACTGAAGAAATCGACCTTTGCATCTACTTAAAAAGGTAGTTTGCAGCGTTTAAGTAGCGATTTCTGGCGCGGCTCTTCAATTTACGAACAACAGAGCGCTCTTCGCTTTTAGAAAGCTGCATCTGTTTCCACCACGTGGCACGACTTAAAGATGGCGGTTCGTAAAACTGAGAGCGAGCGTGACTAAAACTTTACTAATGTGAGATTTAGATCGGGAGAATAGTTTACGAAGTCTACTTCCTCAAACTAGAATGAGAGTTAGCAAAGAGTTCAGCAAAGCGTTTAAAATAAGTTTACTAAACCTTTTCGCAACTACAATAACGGTAACGGAATAGTGAAAAGTTTGAAGTAAGTCTGTGAAATTACTTTTGCGACTAGAATAGTGATTACAGAACGTTGGAGGTTAAAACATGTATCCAAAAAAATGTAACTAAGATATCTATTTGTGTGGATTAGTGAATATTTGAAACATGTTGCAGAGTTTTTTTGTTTTTTTTCTGTAACTGAAATAATCGTTAACATAGAAAAGAATTTTAAATAAATATACCAAAATCACGTTTTTGTGGTTAATGCAAGATATTGGATTATTTACTATTCAAGAGAAGATCTTAAACATCTTTACTGGATGGTTAGTTTGAGCTACAGCGTTAGAGCACAAGTTACTGAAGTGTGAATCGATTTCATTGGGGAGGTAAGTGAATATTCTTGTTTGAAGTTTTTTTTTTTTGTTGTGCTAAAACTGCTGATGTTTTTTTTTCGACTGGTGCAAAGGCCACGTAACTACTCGCTTGCTGAAGATTTGTCACGCTTGAACGGCTACATGCTCTGGTAATAAGATAATTTCGATCTCGTGATTACTCACTTGACTACATTCACGTATATCCGGTGACGTCATATACGCATCGACCTCGGTAAAAAAGACGGTTTAGCACTTATGGTTAGAGTTCGATTCCGCTTTGATTAATTTTCTTTCATTTAACACATGTAAATACAGCCATTGTATTTAAAAAAAAAAAAAAACAAAAAAAACACACGAAACGGTAAAATTAAAATCCGGATCATACAAAATAGATACGCAAAAAATATATTGCCGGTTCCCGGCAAATGGGACAACGACCAATCCCGTTAGCGCGTAATGCCTGCACACATTCTGCACACGCTAAAACGTGGCAGCAAAATAACGCAATATATATGGCTTCCTCGTGTAAGCAAATTACACAAGGGTTGCGCGGCCCTCCCTCCAGTGCTTGTTGCGCTTGTTCCGGTTGCATCACTGCTTGAACTGTTCGCCTTTGCGGTTCAGCGGGAGGATCCGCCAAGAGATCTTCAACAATAACTAAGTAAGCGCTGGCTGGCACGTCTCGGAACATATCGACGACACTGCAAAAAATAAGTAAAAGAATTTAATCGTTATTACAAAAAATAAACTTACTATCTAGACCAGCGATTAGATATGTTTGATTCAGCTGTGATATACCGAGAATTAACACTCCGAACCTGCAACAGTTCATCTAACTCATTGGTTAAAAGATTTTGTGTAAATCGCTTCCCTTGAACAAATTAGGCAAAACTGAATGAAACAGAAGTTATTTCGATATTAATGGAAAACGCTTCACTATTGTAATATAAACTACTATCACGAAGAGCAAAACGTTCTGTGACCCGCTGCAAAATACTTCTGGAACTTACCTGTAGACCATAGTCCACAGGTTGAAAACTAATCATCTAGAGTACATACGTTAACTCAAAACCTCATGTGAGTGATTAAATCTCCCCACCCGATCGGTAGATGTCGCTACTGTATTTTATGCAGTGTATCTTCACTTGTGAGAGTTAATTTTTTAGACGTTACAAACAATGTTTGGGTACAATACCTACCAGATAGATCAGTAATAGTCGCTAGGTACGTCTGATGTATTGCTCACAGTTTGTTTTTTGTTTGAAATTTATATTTTAACTTTATTTCCCCCCTTCATAAGAGTGCATTGTAAACGTATCCTACCTCTATCAAAGGTAACAAACTATAGCGATTACAAACTTACTTTTGAAAATTCATTCTTGTTTATCTATAGGATCTTCGTGTTTCTTGCGACTTTGAAATAGTTTGGGTGTGGAAATGAAAACACAGGTGATTTAATACCGGTTGGTTCTTTTTTTCTCTGAATCGGTAAGTTACGTTTATCTATTGTAGAGTTTGCTACGGTACCGAAATAAACAACTTCTATTTCACGTTTAGTGACGATTAAAGCTTTTGGAGTTTTTTTTTTTTTTATTTATTTATGTGAAGTGTCTGCAACTCAATGCAAGCTGATTAGCAGTAACAAATGGTGCCCCCATATTTGTTTTGAAAGATAAAGAGGTTTCAAATTGTTGTTGAATCTCATGATTTTTAAGCTCAATATGTTTTGGTTAAAAGAAGACGTCGATATTCTTATAAGTTAATTTTGTCGACCTCTAATTTTTGAGAATCCTTTTTTGTTTGTGTAAAGTGAATATAATCCAGCTGTGGATGAACAAGTAGTTACAAGTCTCTCAGTAAACAAAACGTCATCAAACCGAGATTAGCGCTTAAAACTTATCGATTGCTCTTTTCTGCGAGTGAAGCGCTTTGCAGTTAGTGAAAAGTTATGCTTCTAACAACTGGTTCTTTCTTGCTGACGTCAGCAGTAAACAGACAAGGTTGATATTGTAGCTTTGTTCCATTTTATTAACGTAAATACAAAACAAAGTTTACACACAAAACATCAATAACACGTTGCACATATCGATATACTGAAACATACACTTTTGAATTTAGATTTAAAGCGGAAGAGAGTAACGATTACAGATCTAGAGGTTCGGTATCAATTCCACAATCGAGCACTCGCCGCTTGCAATAAAACGAAGATAGACCACGCTTGTTTTGCTTGCAGGAGTATACCCTATGATCCTTGATTCGAAAACCTCTATTTGTGATTGCGAGCGGTTCGTCTGAAGTCAACACTCGAAAATAGTCATCGAAGGTGAGTCGGTTTTGTTTGGTATTAACACCTTTGCAAGCTAATTTATCACCTTCTGGCCCACTGCAGACGTAACTCTTTGGCGCCAAAAGTGTCATCGAATTTGAACTAAACTCTAACTTATAAATTCCGGGCATTCGCTTCATATATGTCTCTCTAGCAAGGCAACAAGGTTGAGGGATCCACTCTCTTCCAGCGACTTTAGTTTCTATGTAATTTTGCTTGTGTTTTTCGCAGGCTGCAACGACTAAGTAGTTAGGTTTTTGGGTAAAATATTCCAACCTTTTTTCTGCTTTCACACAATCGTCAAGTTCACATAGGGCTAGAGCACAATAATACGAATCGGTATCTGTTTCCAATAAACTTATCTTTTCTTTTTGACAAAATTTGAAAAGGAAATCTTACAAAAAACGAAGCATGGTTAATTTAGCATTTAAATATACAAACAGACCAATTTGAATCGGTAAGTTGTTAATAATTTTCTTTTTTAAACTCCTCACTTCATAAATTCCGGGTGAGATAACTTCTAAATTGACAAATCGCGGATCGTTCACTTTATCATTGACAGCAGTGTCATCAGAGTACTCTATCAAACAATGTTTCTCTTTATTGATTAAGGAAGCTGAATACAGGGAGTTTCCCGAAAGTTTGGCGGTCAAAGCAAGAATTTGGTGGGCTGGGTCTCTGTCCCCCTGGCGTCGGGCTTCACAAATCCTATTACCTAAGTCTTCAAAGCATTTTTCGAGGTGGAATTCCACAAACTCGTAAATTCTGGTAATTTTTAATCCTTTTTCTAAGTAGAACTTTGCCATTTCTGAAGTGATTAAAACCTCTTTTCCAAAATGACTACAGATTAAGGTTCGTTTCAGTTTTTTGAGAAACCCATGCTTTTCAGCTACTTTTTGCATGTACTCCCCAAAATCCTCACGCGAAACCATAACGTTTTTAATGATGAGGGGGTGATCTGAAAAGATTGGTTGTAGTTCTGTTGGTGTATGGATATCGACAATAAGGAGACCAAAAAGACTATCGCTTTGAATACCATGGAGTATTTTGTTAAAACTTAACTGTCTTCTGGGTTGTACTGATTTTAGAGTTTTTACAAATTCAGCGACTTCCGGCCTTTTTTTCAGAACATTCCATTCACACTCCCGAATTGAAATAACCTCGTACCCTGCGTCTTCAATTTTCTTTGTGATTTCCAGAGTATCCTTTCTGAGTTCTTCGACTTTGTCTCCATAGAAGTTGAGTACCTTGAGAGTACCATCACTTTTTTTTTTATTCGCTTGACAGAGATCACAGCCATGCCAGACGCAGCCTTGAAACTGGAAGGCCTGTTTCCCAGCTGCGCCATCTAGTGGAAAAGACCAATCGGTAACCCTTACCTCACCGTCGTTAAACTTGTGCTGAATGCGAATGTTTCGGCAATGTTCCTGCCATGAAAGCCATTGGTAGCATGCTAAACCGTAACGACATGCTGGTTGAGGACGGTAGGCCTCCTTTTCTTGATATCTACAGAAATAACCTGTCGGATTCTTTTGCATGATAGAGTGTAAATAAAGAGAATTCGCGTCATAACCTCGTACGATGGCGCAAGTGTGCGGGTTTTCGACTTGATGGGGGCGAATTTTCGTTTCGCCAGAAATTGCTAGGCGGGAAAAAATCATGGACAAACCGCCGGTGAGGTGAGATCTTAATTTCTGATACAAGTCGCTGTGTCTTTTAGGAAATAAGCAAAAGAATGTTCCACGATTAATTTCTTTTTGCATTTGGAGTTTGGCAGCACCGCTCACTGAAAAACTGTTTTTAAATAAATCTATACCATCTTGAAAATACGGTTCCAAAAGATTCGATATTGCTTGAACGAATGGATTTTCAGTGAGCTTTAGATCATATAAATCTTTAGATCTTTCATATAAATCTAATAGATTATAATGAATAAAATGATCTCTGAGACTTGTCCAACTCTCTTTCTGCCAAGTATCTACTACAAGAGCATATTCCTCATCAGTAATGTTGCTTTGGTGCAGCGTACTATAAAAGGCATCGTGAGGAGGCAGTTTGGGAAAATTCAGCTTTTCAATGGAGTCAATGAACTCATAAGGGAAATAAAATTTACTATCTCCACAACCGTATGCGATAAGAAATTTTCTATAAGAAAACCCTGGTGCTAAAAAGTTTCGAATATCCAGAAACCTCAGCTTTGTAGTTTTCAAACAAAGAAAAGAGTTCGCTTTTTTTGAGTACAAACACGATTTTATCCATCAAGCAGCGGAGTAGAGCAGGTTTGATGAGTGCTAAATCGTAATTAGCCGAATTAAAACCTAAAACAGGTAGCTCTTGCAGATAGGCACAGAATTCTTTGGTTAATTTTTTGCTTCTGCAGTTTGGATGGTTTTCAAGAGCTTCGAAAACATAATCAAATTTCTCTTTTAGAATCGCATACAAAATGTCTGCCAAATGCTCCAGGTAATCAATTAATTTTTTGATGAGCTCGTTCTCGTCGCCGGAACTGACATGACAAATGCCATTTGTATACCCTGGAATGTTGGACGAAACTGCAAAGCTCAATGGAATGTGTCTAGCTTCATATGTGAGTTGTTGTGCATTTTGAGGAAGATTTTGTTTTTCAAAGAAAGCCTCAAAATCGAAACAACCGTAGAACGGAAAGTTACGATCATTCGGTGGAACGCGAATATTAATCATTGCTAATTTTTCAAAAATCGTTTCTTCCGCTTTAAATATACCTCCAGGATATTTTTGTCGAGTGATAACTTTACATGTTTTACAATGACGTAAGAAACCCTTTCTGCCATAATATAACTTTTTGCACGACATACAGCAGTACACAGCACAATAATTATCAAAGTCGTGAATTAAACTAAGATGGTTTTGGTATTTATTCAAGTTCATTGTTTGATCGTATAAACCTCTGCTCCTGTAACTCAGTTGAGCCGATTTTTCTTTGAGTGTATAAATAGTGACGTTGATCTTAAAAAAATCCTCGATTACAATCAAATCATCAACAGTAACACCGTTAAATGTACCTACATCAAAATTTGTAACATATTGTGAAAATAGTTCTTTAGCCTTAGTCTCGCAATTGTAATTGTCGAAAACTTTAAACACTGCTAAACATCTAAAAAAACATAAATTATCATTGCCTGAAACATTTACCAGGCCACGATTATACTTGATAAACTTTGGAAGTGATAACGGTGCTCCCAAAGGCGCGTGTTTCAGATGGTTTACAAAAAACAACAAATTAGTAATTTGATGCAGTCGCCATTTTGTGTCGGGTCTCGAAATGAAATCTGGAAAACTCTCGTCAGTAATATTCGCTAATAATTCATTCAACTCGGTTTCGTTAGAAATCAGTACTGCAGTATCTAGCATTAATGTATTATTTGAAGCGTGGTAGTATCTAAATTCACCGGTTTCAATATTTCTGAGCACAAACCCAAAAGAATAATTAATTTTAAATTGAGTTTTTTGATTTTTCATGATAGTTTTTGCAATATCAACAATTAAATTACGCATATCGTCATTATAATAAAAATTAAAAAGATTTTGAACAGGTCCTCTACGAGAAAATGTACGAATCGAGTCCCAGTTTAAACGGATGAAGGATTTCAAATCTGGATCTTGCTCGTCAATCGTTTCAGTGTCGTTGATTTCCCGTCGTTTCTTTCTAATTTCAGCTTTTTCTTTTTTCAGAATTTTTCGTGGCGGCTCGGGAGAGGTTGCAAAGAATCCAGGTGCTGCTTTTAATGGCGGAGGTGCAGGTAAATTTGAAACAGCATTCGGTCTTTTGATCTTCAGACTTTTACGTCTTCGAGGAGCTGGTGTTAGCGGTGGTGGGGAGGTCAATACTGTTGCTGGAGCGCCGCTGGGGATGGTTGGGAGTTGAGGTGGTGGAGATGGGTGAGGCGATTGCTCTGTTTCATTCCTGAGAGAGTTAAGTGCTGTTTTTTCTACCACAATTGGTTGATGTTGTGCGGGTGATGGTTCTGTGCGTAATTCAACACCTGGACACTGAACTGGCTCCGCGCGCTCGTTTTCTGCAATTCGTTTTTTTTTAAGTGGTTTGCATGCATGGTTTTTTTTTTCTTGGAGCGAATCAAATTGTGTGTTACATGTCTGGCAACGACAACAAGTTTTTTCATGACGGTTAAGGTGACATTTTCTTTTAAATTTTTTTTCACATTTCCCACACTGGTTCCTGAGGGGTTTAAATAGTGTTTTTTCTACCACGGTTGGTTGAGGTTGTGCAGGTGATGGATCTGTTCGTAACTCAACGCCTGGACACTGAACTGGTTCTGAACGCTCGTTCTCTACAATTCGAACTTTTCTAGGTGGTTTGCATGCGTGGTTCTTTTTTTCTTGGAGCGAATCGAATTGTGTGCTACATCTCTGGCAACGACAACAAATTTGTTCATGATAATCAAGGTGAGATTTTCTTTTAAATTTTTTTTCACATTTCCCACACTGGAACTGTGACTCCCATTCGTGTACTTCTCGTCTGTGTCGCTGTAAAATCCAATTTCGATCAAAGGTTTTTGCGCAATATTCACATTTGACCATTTCAAAAAAATTTTTTTTAGAATGAAAGGATCGTGCACCTCTTCGTTATTTATAGCTGCGAGCAAAGTTTTCACAAACCTTGCGCTACCGCGTTTTAGACAGGTTCAGACGTGTCAAGGTTGCGCGATCGAGATATAATAATAACATACTGTTGCGCCACTGTCTCCTAGAACAGTTCTATTATATCACATTACCATTATGTCATTGCTATTATTATCACGTTCACGTTTATGACGACATCGTCGCTACGCTGTATACCCGTAACAAGGAAATAATTCCATCGCGTTGAACATTCTAAAACGAATACGATCTCGTAGGGACTTTCCCTGGTGACTTACCGCCGCTTGCGTATAAATCTTCCAGTTTTACTTCGTTCAAGAGACATTACACATAAACAAAAAAGGTCTTTGATTTACCTTAGTTGAATGTATTAGAGTCTTACCATTCAGGAACATGGTTCAGTTCCCAGGTAGATCTCACAACTTTTAAGAAATCTTACGAATTTTAAACAAAAGCATTGGTTAGCACTTGGTTCGAACCTTAGGTAAAACACTCTTCTACTCTTGACCAAGTTCAATCCTTAGGGTTACCAACCTAGGGTTAGACTCTACCTAGTTCGATTCTTAGGGTTACCAACCTAGGGTTAGACTCTACCAAGTTCGCCGGCAACCCTAATTTTGCAACCCTAGCAACCCTGATTTTGCAACCCTAATTTTGCAACCCTAGCAACCCTGATTTTGCAACCCTAATTTTGCAACCCTAATCCTATCCTTTTGGAGCATATAATACTACTCGCCCCGATAACTGGAACCACCTGAAGACCAAGGTGTTCCTCACAAAGCAGAGGCTCGGACCTCGAATCCACATCAAATAGTAAATCCTAGTGCCGAATAGAAAAAAGTAATTCTTTGTAAATTTTAATCAGTTTCAAGTAAAATAACTTCTATTCAGATTAACCCATAAGGATATGCTATATTGCTTAGTTTAAATAATGCAACACAAGCATAGAGGTAACACCAACAGTCAACGCAGGAAATTTTTTTTTAGAGAAATACAATGAAATTTCGTTTACGCAAGCACGCACACACACATTTATTGTTAGTATGACATCATTTAATTTCTATCATTGCCTGTTGTATATTACGGTTTCATATAATCAAGTTTGTCTTTTGAGTAGCACCTGAGTGATTTCTCGAAGCTGGCTTTCAACACTAGCAGAACTTTGAAAATTTCTACTTTTATTTAATTATTTTTGCATCTTCAATCAAGTTATTGTTGTTGGGAAGAATTTGAGCGGATCACACGTGACCTGTTACGCTTCAGTAAGCGCGTTGAATCACTGGAATCCGAGTCCCGATCGTCTGACGTTTTCCTCCGAGATTGTCCAATCTGCAACGTAAACTCGGCCATCGACGATTTCGTTCGAAGACTTCGGATGTTGCAGACAGAAGCTCAAGATCTCATCGAACTGTAGGTGATTGGTTGTGAATTTTAGCTTGGATGTACAAAACGAAGACAGAGTTCATTTAGGTCTGTCGAGCTGTTTTTTCCTGCGTTTTTAGGTTATGAATTATCTCACATGCTTCATGTAGCAAATGTAAGTAACTGATATTAGGTTGATTGATTGATTGATTGATTGATGCATCTTTATCCTCCTATCACGAGAAAGCGACGGTGCGCTATGTTTTGGACGAATCCGCACCCGCTTAGGAGTTGACCATTTTCCAAGCTTTCCTGTTGACGTTTTGACTTCTTCCCACGTAAATTTGCTGCTTGTTCGAAGCCACCAAGCAGAGATAATTATCGTAAAGCGTCTGATCCAAGGACGCAACAACGTGACCAGGGTGCGGGTGGAACTCATGACCCTGCGATCAGAGTCGTCGTAAAAACGACGCCTTTACCCATTCGGCCACGCTGCCGTTAATTTAGGTTAATTTAGTTAAACTCACCAAAAATATTCGGGGCGTGAAAATTGGACTTTTATTAACAGCTTCAGAAGGAAAACAAGGGGAAAAACGGTGTTATGCATTTTGTTTGAAACGTTCTCATAACGACTTTAGTGGTTCAGGTCCAAACGTCTTTAATCAAATGCGTATTTCCTCTTTCACCTTTTTCATTCAAAATATGTTGCAGTATATAGCTTATGAATTTACGGCGTATGCAACGCACTATTATTGCTTCCATTTTACTGCTGCGTCTGAGCGTGTTATAAGTCTGATTTGTTGTTATTTTGAATAAAAATACTTTTTTTAAGTCTGTCTATGTCTTCTTCAATGTAGGAGCTGCTTGAGACGGCGGTAGTGAGCTTCGCGGTGCTGCGACAATACCAACGCGACTTGAAGAACCTGAAGCTGGTGCAGGACGAACAGAGGCAGTGGAAGATAAAGCAGAGGCACAGATCGACTCAAAGCAGCTGAACAACGCCATCGCCAAGCAAAAAGACATGCTCTGGTCTCTGCCTGCTGAGGTAATCCAGTGTTAGTTTCTTGTAATGCTGATTTGTTGGTGCTGATCTGTAGCGTGGTCAACACAAGGCTTAAAATCATGAGCGTACGTGGGAATCCTTAGCTTGTTTTAATCAAATGGGGGCTTATACGTTGGTATGTTGTTGCGCCGGGCGTAACGAATTTTTCTTGAACGCAAACTATGGATACGCATGTACGCCAACGATTTTATGCCCAAATGTGGACCTGGCCTTAATTTTTTGTTCAATCGTTTTGCGTGCTTCTGGACTATAGGCTACCAACGCGAAAGGCTAGGGAGGTAGGGAAGAGCCACCAGAACGGCAACTACTTAAAACAAGCAATGCGAAAATATGGTCTTCCCGCAGGAATCGAAACTGCAGCCTTTGGATTACCGATTTGTGTAGGATTACCGTACTTTTTTGTTACTTGTATTTTTTTTTGTAACGTTGCAGGAATTATGGATCTTTTAAGTGTACGCTCTTTAGTATTAGATATCGTTTTTTTGTGTATTATTTACACGTCGCGTATTAACAGATAATTTAGAAGCCGTTTGTGTATTTGCATATCCTTCTGTCATCGGACAGCGTCAGACGCTAAATATTGGACGATCCGCACACTTTTTATTTTGATGACAATTTTGTGTTAGGGGGAATCCGCACCTGCTTTGGAGTTTCCAGTGATCCAATGTTCCTGTGGATTTCTTCAAATTCTTGCCCACTAAATTTGCTGCTTGTTCGAATCCTCGTAGCGGATATAATTATCGTAAAGTGTCTTATCCAGCAAGGACACAACGTGACCGACCAGGGTGCGGGTTGAACCCAGATCATGCGACCAGAGTCGCCGAAAAAACGACGTCTCTACTCTCTCGGCCACGCTGCCGATTAAGTGTTTTGCAAGCATTAAAATTTAAGCTGGTTGTCCGCATCGTGGCCGAAACGGTAAAGGCGTCGTTATTATGACGTCTCTGACCGTATCCTGATGACGTTGTTGCATCATTAGATACATTAAAATATTTTACTATGATTATCTCCGCTGGGTGGCTCCAAACAAGGAGCAAATTCAGCGGACAGATTCCGAAAAGTCCAAAGAACCTTGAATCGCTGGAGACTGAGCAGGTTCTGATTCCTCTAAGCACGAAGTAGTTATCGCTATGAAAAGTGTGCGGATCATCTAATAGTTAGGGTCTGACACTGTCCGGTGAGAGTGGAATGAATATGCAACTGCAATAACTACAACAAAAAACTTATTTCTCGACATATCTTGTCAACTTATTCTTCAAAGGCATTTGAAAGTTAAAGAGCTGTATTGATTATTATTGTGCATTTTTTCATTACCGTAAAATAAGATGGAAGATAGAGTTTAAGCTTTAAATCAGTCTTATTTTTCAGTGAGAGAATTTCGCGCTTTGCTTTTCAATGAAGTGCCAACCCATGAAGTTCATGCGTGTGAACCAGCAAGTACTTGGCGTCTGTCTAACCACACCAACGCAGAACACTTTTTTTGATTCTGTTTGCAAGTCTTTCGTCAGGATAAGCCACCACAACTGGTAGACCTGCTTGGCCCCAGAGGGAAATAAGCGTAAAGTGTCTTTCCCAAGGACACAATAAGGACTCATTGCTAGTTCGGGAATCGAACCAGGAGTCAGCAATCTTTCGACCACTAACACGACGCCCTTCCACTGAACTATCGCAGCGCTATGAAACTGCTGTTATTCTCTAGATGCTTAATGCTGCTTTTTATACGGGTTGTATAAGTTGTTTTGTATGAGTTTTTGTGCTCGTATCATATATCTAACGTTTATCTCGGTGTTGGATATTTTCTTCTTTTGTGACATTGCTTACATTTTATTTTGTGGCTTAGCTGCGTAGACTGTTTGATTTGTTTAGTTGCCTGATGAAACCAATAATTCCGACATATGCAGGTTACGAAGTGCCAATCAGTTTTGTGATTTTTATTGCATTGCACCGAAACGTGAAAGTATGTGAAAAATGTTTCGCGTTGTTCTGTGGCAAACCCTTAAAATTGAACTTGAGCTTTCATGTTTTTTGCAAAAGATCGAGTTTCACAAATTACTAGATTATTTCGTGATGTCCATGTTTGCCCTACGTGGCAACCTATTGCTAGTTCTTTGTTTAATTGTAATGCTCCTCCTGTATTATTCAAATATATTTTAGGCACAGGCAACCAGATGAACTAAAGTCCGTAGCCAACACTTTAAAAAAGATACAAAAATCATTTGATGATGCACAAAGCATAAATTTTAAAACTATTGGTTGCATGTGACAATAAAAAAATGATTCGTTTAAATCAAGCAGATAGCGTCAAAGATTTAATCAAGTTATCATTGTGGGGCAAGTTTTTTCAATAAAGTCAATTTTTCTAAATTTTTAGGTCAATAAAAACTTGCACTATAGTTTAAAGTAACTGTTTGTTGCTCTGTAATAATTTTTTCTTGTATAAGTTTAAAATAAGCTTAAGCTCAAAACATGATTATTTTAGGTTATATTGTTGTGCCAATTAATATTGCGTCATAATTGTGCTGGTCCAGCTTTGCACTCCAGCAGATGGCATACAAGTGAAAACTTGTTCTTCTGCGCCTATTACTGTAGTTCAGTTGTCAGGAAAACTAGTCATACTTTATGATTTGTGCAAAACTTAAGTGCATCCACCTCGGGCCTCCAGCATTAACGATGTTAAATAATGAGAAAAAAATTTTGAATCTTAACGAAATTCGCTCAATACAAAAATTTGTTGCTATGTATCTGAAAGGAATTTTCTTGTTTAACGTGGCTAGATGGCACCATTTGGACTCGGATTTACGAAGTTGTTGGTTCGTCTCCTTTAGTTTCTGCTGATTTTGCGGCAGCATTTACATAAAGTGTACGTTATGAATTGAGGTATTTGACTTGTATTCACAGTGACTTGAAAAATGCTGTCTTTCAATAGCGCTGTTGAATGTAAATATATCGAATTTTTAAAGGGTCTATTGATTGTTGGTAACATTATGTTGAAAAAAAATGACATTAAGTACTTTGATAGCAAGTCAAATCGTCAACACATACGACTCTGTAGTGTGTAACCCCCCACTGAAATAGAATTGAAAGTGGCTTTTTTAAATAGATGCATACTTTCTCAAAGAATATCGAAAGTTGGAATGGCTAGATTCCTCTGATAACATAAAACAGTCAAGCTCTACGAGGGAGTTTATCCTGTCATTTCGACTCACGACTCACTTAGAGGCGGCGGGGCGTGGGTGCAGGCGTTGGCGCGTCAGCTTTGACCAACATTTTTCTCAAAGAGGAAACCATTTTGTAAAAAATATAAGGGCGTCAATAGCGTATGGAAAAAGAGCATTGTAACATTTTTTTCTCTCTTTGCCTCATGGCTTAATATAGAAAATGCCCTAAAAATTGGTAAAATCATGGTACAGACTGTTGCACAACCAGAGAGTACGCATTAGACTTTACCAGTAAGTGAGACTAAAAGGAACTGGTTTAGCGATTTACAATACAATAAATGCGGGAAAAGAGCCAGGTTTAGTAGGGTGGAGTGAAAAAAAAAGCGTAGTTCTAAAAACTTGCCAAATATGCTATAACTTCGAAAAAAATTGTTTTTGGCGAGTTGCCACCTTTGGGGGGCTGGCAACCCCCCAAAATGTGTTTTTAGGGGGGTAAAATGCTTATAAGCGTTGTAACTCAGCAACCGCTTGCCGTAGACTCACGATTTATAGCTCAAAATTTGCAAAATCATCATGTTTCTATATGTGCTACGAGGAAGTTTTTGTTTATTTGAACAAGAAAAAAAGTTACGATCAAAAACCGTTTTTTATGCTCAATATTTGAAAGTTGCAAGTTAAGAAAATGACAAATACTCTTTTTTCAAACGTCTGGAATGCTGTATTCAAGAATAATGATGAATATCAAGATTTAAACTTTAAAATTATTATACCAGCACATTATTTAAGGCAATTTAGAATGATCTTAACCACCTAACAAAGTGCCTAATAACACAAAAGGTACCGGTAGGCTTATGCTTACTCAGGCGCATAGCCAGAAATTCGCAATGGGGGGGGGCTGTTTCGAGGGTCTTAGGGCGGAGCCCCCAGCGCTTGAAAATTTTACATTTTTTTGCAAAAATAACTTCATTTTAGGGCTATTTTGATTAAAAAATAATGCTTTTAAAACGTGACTTAGAAATTGGCAGTGCAAACAATATTAAACTGGTGGCATAAATGGGCTATTTGGGAGGTTGCTAATGGTAAAATGCTAGTTCTCTTGCTTTGATGGTGGTAAACTATAAAATCGAATAGTTCAATAAAACTCACGCGGAGTAATGTCTTTCGTATACAGTTTACAGAGAAAAATAATTGGGGAGGGGCTAATGAAAAGATATTTGAGAGAAATTATTGGTAATTAACTAATACTGAATAGCCCCCCCCCCCCCCCCCTTATTCCTTAGTTTATAGTATATTTGTTGATGACACCTATGTTCAGCATTTTTACACTTGCGATCAAATTTGATTGCTTATTTCTTACATTTTTCAAAGTTTTCATTTATTTGTTAGTTTTATTTTTCACAAATTAGCCCCCCCCCTGAATATATGTTTCAAAAGATGTTTTAAATCACTATTTAGTCCACTTCAGTGCATAAAACAGTCTCAAAAGTGCTAAAAACGTAGTGCTTTTCCCATTCTGCATTTTGGTCGACATGCCCCTGGCTACGCTACTGTGCTTAGTGTATACTGAACATGCTAGATTTACTGCCCATAAAAAATCTTAACTATTGAAAAAGGTATAGAACATTACATCTCGTCACTTTCGAACTGCTGATGCTGCAAATTATTTAGCAAAAAAATAAGTAATGTGGTCTAAGTTATTGGGTGATTACTGATTATGTGTGGAGTGCATGAAGGTAAAATAAGAAAGTACAGTACCTATTGTTTGAAAAATTACATAAAAAATTATCTCCTATGCAACATATGAAACGTTTCAGAATTGCACTTTCGTGTCAAATTTTTCCAAAAGTTTGCGAGATTTGATCTTCTGGTGAATCAAACCGCCTCTTCGCTCAAAGCCTTCAACTTGTGCTGCTGCCTCGGTGATCATTTTTACATGACTTTCAACGCTTTGGTTATGGCATGGGTAGTCGAGCTCCAGTGGTTTTACTCGACATTGTTCCATTTCTGAATCAGTTAGATGTCGAATAGATGGAGGCTGCTGATGGCAGGAAGTTAAGTTCACCATCTTGTAGTATGAGTTAGCTTTTAGATTCAATGTGAGCAATTCAAACAACCGTACAGTTGGGGTAGTATCACAATATTTTGGTCGTTTCAACAAACATTCTTCATTCGGATTATCAAATAAAGCGGTTGATGGCAATTTTCCACGTAGCGAAAGCACTTTATTAGCTCCTTGCATCCTTATCTCCTCATCATTGTCACCCAGCATGGCAATCAAGACGTTTTCCTGGTGTGCAAAACATGCATTTCGTTGCACAACTTTCAGAGCAGTTTTCCGAACAGCCTCATCAGGCACCTGAAGAATTCGTTGGACTAGGTTGATAATATTCTTGGCCCCGCAAGTTAATTGACTGTTAGACTTATTTCAAACCAACTCGGAAAGTAAACTTGAAGACAAAAATTCGCCAAAGTTTCCAAGTTTGTAGAGGGATCATCCACTGAATCATAATATCTGAGTGTTTGATAAACCAGATTTAGCCAGCGTGAATGCACAATGGGTCCCACTTTTAAATATTGCAAGTCGCTGTCCACAACTCCCATATTTATAGCTGAACAAATCCTGTAGGCGTAATGTTGATCAGTACTCAGATCATTGACAACTGATTCTGGCAAATGTACAAACTGTGGATTTGAAATTGACTTAAAATTAGCAGCAACAGGCTAGCATGAAACATCGCCTGTTAAACATTTTCCTATTGGTCCTGCAAATGTATCAGGACTATTTGTGGTTCCATCGAGCATTGTAAAGACATGCCGCAAGAGTAGTTCATTTGTGTGTAGCAGACAAATTGCCTATTGCAGTGGCTTATTCAATAGTTTTTCCAAATTACGAATGCAACCATTGAATTTGCCAGTTATTGCTACAGTTGCGTCAGTACCAACCATTGCAAGCTTGTCATGTAATTCGGTGTTAGCAATGGTATTGAAGATCTTTTGTGCTATTGTTTTTCCTTTGCCATCTTCTGTAAAAAAGTGAGAAAGCTAGTATTCACCAGGCTGTCCAACCATTGTATAGTGATCTTCAAGTTACACTGACCTGTAGAACCTATCATTTGGTTCTTGCATGGTGACCTGTGTTGCATCTTTGCGCCCATCAAAATATATTGCATTCACTAATTTGAAATTCTCTTGCTCCTTCTCTCTGATTACGGCACGGCATCGTTCTCGCTCTCTTCGAAGCTTGCTACGATCAATAACGTAGGTTTTGTCGTCATCGGTTATCAGACCTAAATCTTGCATCACACTACTAGCGATCGCAGCAGCAGCTCTGTCGGATATTTGAAAACGCTCACACATCCTTGCAAGGTTTGGCCAATCCTTTCGATTCTGATTTTCATATGGCATTGATTCCGGAATAAACTCAGAAGTAGCAGAAGATTGTGATTGGTCTGTGTTTGTTGAACTAGACTCTGACAGATAACCCAAAGCTGACTCGGACGTGCTTGTAACAGAAGAACATGTCGGTGGTTCTGGGTGAGATTGTAAGAGTCGAGAGCGCCTCAAAAACTGTCTGTCACTGGAAGTTAGAGGGACAACAGCATCCACACATTTTCCAGCCCGTTTACTTGTTTGATCTTTATAGAAAGCAAAATCTTTATCTGTCATTTTCAATCCATGTTCTTTTTCCAGAATTCTGCGCAGCTTATCATCAGAACAAAACACACCAAATAACTCTTCAATAGTTCACATAAACTCTTTCTCCTTCTTCAAAAATGTTTCTCCACGCTTCTCTTCGACCATCGATCAAGTGCACTGAAAGATTTTACAAAACTTTCAACCTTTTTTGAAATCGTGTAAAGGTGAATAGGATATATATTGCACCAAACCCATCTGCCATAAATTTCTTTAGCAATGTCATTTGCCGCATTGAAAGTTCAAAAGTTTTTCAAATGAAGAATACGTTCCATCACATGTCTCTTGGTAGGTAATACTCCAGGTGGAAAAGCGTCACGACTTGAGAAAGTGTGTCCACTATGTAAAATCTTCTTTACTGAAGTTGAACTTCGTCGTTTCATGTTTTACTAACGTAGTTTTGTCTATGTTTTGATTTGTACAATTATTTAACAATATATCTGCAAAAAAGTAATAACTTATCAGCTATTTGTTAGTTTAAAAGGCAAAAAAACAGTTTTTCTGTTATAATTTTTTTTTTAGTTAAAATAGACAAAAACTTTCTCTTAGCACACACAAAAACATGATAATTCTGCAAATTTTGAGCCATAAATTATGACTCTGCGATAAGCGGTTACCGATTTACTAAACTTTCTGGCATTTTACCCCCCCAAATGCACATTTTGAGGGGTTGCTAGCCCCTTAAAAGTGGCAACTAGCTAAAATTAATTTTTTCGAGGTTTTGTCCTATTTGGCAAGTTTTTAGAACTACACTTTTTTCAATTTCAAAAAAAAATGTTTTCACTCCACCCTACCAGGTTAGTACAGATTTACTCCATCCAATTCTAATTTGTTAAATTCTTTTTTACTTTAATTCTTTTTGGTTCGTTTTTTTGCTGTGAAAAAAACATTTTTATTTCACAACAGCAAGCACGTCACAAATGAAAATTTAAAACATTTTTTTTTTTCATTCCTAATCGGGATCATTAGGGGTGTCTGTCAAAAGTAACACGAAGTTTGAAAATTATAATGTAACATGAAAGATTAAAAACTAAAATGATAAAGTATGACAGTTAGTGGGTCGTTCCGGGTCCATGGCCGGCTTCGAGGCGATCCAAAGCGCACCCGAGCAGCAAGAAAAAATCGTACTTCCTAAGCAGTACTTGAACAGCCTAACCCATCTGTGAGCTGAACCCAAATCTCAATATGGAAACTTAGAAAACAAATAAATAATTAGCGTTGGAGTTATGACTGTATAAAAGTAGAGGAGAATTAGGTTCGCTTTTCGTTGCTGGTTGGTCCGCTTTGGGCCGCCTCTTAGCCCGCCATGGCCGGGTACCAAACAGACGAATAATCTTTCATAGTTTATCGTTTTAATATTTAGCCCCTGATTTTTAATTGTAGATTTCAAACTTACTGTACACTGTAGTATTACTTTTTACTAGAGTCTTTGATTATCCCGTTTACGAATAAAATAAACTGGAGGGTTGTAATTTTTGATTTTTATACGTGACGTGTATTATTTTTTGATATCTGCTCTGGCCCACGCTGACGAGTATTTTTTGAATCAGTTCAAGTCAAACTCTTCTTACTGTATTTTTCGTATTATGCTTCTGCTTGTGAGTCAAAACATTTAGCTTACTGTGTTAACAAATAATCTATATATGAAGCAGCAAATACATAAAATTAATATTTAACAAAATAAAAATGCCTTTCCAGTTTAGGAGCAAAAGCAATCATATTAAAAATACAAACAAGGTAGCAACAGTGTTAAATTCTAGCGCGAAATTAACCAAATTCAGTTAAACGAGATAGGAGCTTGCTGAAAAGCAAGCCCAGCAAACGACCGACGCATGTGAGACTAGATGGGAGCTTATGGAATAGCAACCCCTTTGAACGACCGACGCAAGTGTCTGCAGATTTCAAAAAAAAAAAAAAACAGCGCCCTATAGCTTAAGCCATAAAAAAAATTAATTTTTGGGAATCCCGGGGGGTGGCACCTCTAAACAAAGTCAAAATATTTGTCTCTTAGATATCTACTAATATAAAAAAAACACTGGCACCCTCAGTTAAGCCGTTCAAAAAATTGATTTTTGGGTGGTCCCCGGGGGGTGATACCCCAAACTATGTCAAAATATTTGTCTGTTAAATATTGACTGATATCAAAACAAATTTGCACTTTAGCTGGAGCCTTCAAAAAATTGATTTTCGGGGGATACGCAGGGGGGCGGCACCCCCAAATTATGGCAAAATATTTGTTTCTCTAAAATCAACCAAAAAACTAAATTAGCTTCCTAGCTTAAGCCGTGCGGAAAATTGATTTTTGGGTTGTTTATTTTTTGAGGGGAATAGGTTCCCTTGAAGGTGGCACTCCCAAACTATATGTCAAAATATTGTTTTCAAATTAACAACTGAGAACAAACAAAATTAGTACTCTAGTTTTAGCCGTTCAAAAAATTGATTTTAGTTTTAACCGTTCAAAAATCGTTCAAAAAATTGATTACTCTAGTTTTAGCCGTTCAAAAAATTGATTTTTTCGGGCCCCATTTTGAGGAGGTTTACGAGGGATGGCACAAAAAATTTCCGCAATCAAAACTTCTTTTGTAGCTTAACAACTGCACACAAAAACTTGATTTCAGTGTTTTGCGATTTAAAAGAAAAAGAGGGTACGAAATTGTAGAAGAAAAAGAAAAAATTGTTTGCATACGACCCTTATTTTAAAACTGTAATCGCCAATTTGTGGATATTTCTTCTGCGTACTACAAGCAGGGTTGGAAATATCGATTGATAATCGATAATCGAGACTACATTCTTTGCTTTTCCGTTATCAATTATCGCAGATGCTTTGCTTTCAAATTTTTCTATCGATTATGCCTTTTCTATGCTTTTTGCTTACATTTTATCGATTGGTACAATCTTTAAACTTTACTTTTGTTTTTGTCGAGTCTGCCTAAGCTTACATCGTTTCGTTTCGCTTATGCTGTATTGCTCTTTATAATATTGTCCTAAAAGTGTATTTTTTATATCTTTTATAGTACGGTAATGATAGTTTTTCCTCTCACAACTTTCATTTAATAATCAATACGGCAAAAATTTTAGTGCATCCAAATGAAAAATAGAAAAAAAATTTTTGTTCGCAGTTTGGCATCGATTACTAACCTTTGCTTTTTCTTTCGATATCTTTGCTTTTTGTTTCTTTACTTTAGTCTTTGTGTTTTGTGTAAACTATCGATTCGTCTTTGCTTTTAAACAGCATCTACTTCCAACCCTGACTACAAGGATGGTTGTTTGGAACAGTCAGTACGCATTGGTAAAAAAAAACAACAGTTCATTACAACTGCAGCAATTGTTTAAACAAACTTAAGTGACTCTGTCATGCTTGGAACAATTGGAAATTATGAGATAAGTATTAAGCTGGTTGAATGCAATTACGGCGGTCGTGTTGAATGCCCTTTATGTACTACAGTATTTTATTGTTTATTGGTTATAGATCAATAGTGCCACTAATACGATTGTTTACTTTGTTAATGTCACCATCGTAATTAGGGTGCGCTAAAGAGTAAAAATTTGGTAGTTTTGAAGCCTTGGCTAAGTTCCGCAGTAGAATAATACACCTAAGAATAAAAAATATTGCAAACTCCAAAGTCAAATGTTTGAACCTTTCAAAAAATTGAAGCTCGTTATTTTTTGTGTTTTTTTTTTTGCTGCTGCATTAACTACGTACCTTACAATAACACATTCCTTGTATATTACAAGTGACCTCATGATGGTACGTGAAACAAATATGACAAGGAGTGCCTTGACTAGTTTACGTTACCGGTTTTCGTGGCTTCTTGGACTCTGCCAGGCTATTATACGTTTATCAAGAAGCTGCAATATCAATGCGCTACCAAGTGTTTAAGCGCTTTATTTATTTGTTTATTTTGTGATTGTGAGTATGAGACTGAGATCAAAAAATAAGTTTAATTACTTATTTACTGTGTGTTGCTTGTATCTCTATCAGTTTTTGCTTTTTTATCGCAGAGGCGTTGCTAAGGATGGTGGCAAGTCCACAGCAAGTACGTGCTACTAAGCATTTACAACAACGCAATGGAGGACACATTAGACCAAGTGTGTGGGACGTTGGCAGGTCGGAGCTGCCATGTTAGTAGTTGTGGATGAGAACATGGTGCAATGGAAATGCTACATCACAGAACCTTAGTTTGGGCTGAGAACCATGAGAAGAAAAGTGGCTGATTCCACACCACTCAAAAGAGTGAGCATTGGGCAATGGAAACCCTGTCATCACACAGGTGGCCACCACTGATGAGTATCCATTCATCGCCTTTTACGATCCTTTGGGTGGACGTTTCACTATTTTGCCCCGAACGAACATCACGTTTGGATTTGTCACAAGTAGTTTTTTTTTAGTTTACAGAAGTTGTGATCTTGACTTAAGTAACGTGGTAAAATGCGTTTTCTGGTTATGTTTTTTTGTGACTTATTCAACATAATTATGATGTAGTCATCAACAATTTGACAAAAATTAAAATTAATCAAAAGAACATAAAGAGCATTTTAATTGTGTTTACTTAAGTGCAATCGTATAGTATGAACTCAGCAATCAGTTTTGCCTAGGTTGGCGCGTGTATTTTAGCAACTAAGCTTGGTCTTATCTTGGCTGCTATGGTAGCAGTGGTTGTTCGTTTTTACGTTAAACGATTAATGTAAACAGCTGATTCTAATTAATGATTCTATTTGAATAAGAATGCGAATGACTTTAGCTCAAGTCGAGACGACTCGTAAATATAATGTTTTATTTTATCCTGGCTCTGGTTGTTTGTCAAAGATTTTTACAGCGCCCCACTTTTCTACTCCGGATTAATGTAAACTTTTCATTTTTACGAAAATCTTATTGTGACGATACCGTTTACGTATTTGATACAAATAGGGTTGTTTCATTTTGTTAATGTTCAGGTTTACTTCGATCATTTGTTCAACAATTTGCTGCAACAAATCGGCAACAAGCAACGCACGAAGCATGTTGCGGTCAAGAATGTCCAAATACCAGAGCCGCCATGGAGTGTGTCACGTAGTGGTGGGTTCAGAAACAATTTTTTGGTAAGGAGGTAATAAGTTTGCATTAAGAGTGCGTACTTATCCGACCCAAATTACGACCTACAGCAGTGGCTGCAGAATTAGCTTCAAGTACGAGCTAACTCAGAAACTGTTGCTTCTAAAGCAGGATAATGTCATAGAACTTATTCAATTCTAGTTTTCTCAAAGCTAAAGCGTGAACCGCATCTGCTGTTATTTTACAATGTTACATCTGAATATTTTTGTAAAAATTCCTAATTTCCATTAAGGCCCAGCAATATACTCTGTGTGAAAAATCTTTAACGTACGAACGTATTTTTGATTTATTTCTTACATAAATCTGTTACGCTTGTTGTATCGCCTTACCAGCTGCTTTTTAGTTCGAATCAACTAAGGATGCGCTGGTGTGCTCACGATTTTTCCCCCGGTTAGTAGATAAAGGTAAAATTTTATTTTCGATATTTTTTGTTAAGACATTCCATCACTGCTGACTGAGCATTACCCGACAACTTTGATTCAACCTCCGCTCTGAGCGTACCTACTGACGCCCTCAACTGGCATACAACACAGAACGGCGCAAAGATGCTGGACGAGATGCTGAACCTCTACAACGCTGTTTAGCAGCCAGCTGGATTCTTCACTTTTTATTTGTTATAGTTATTGCTGCCCTGCTTTTTCTTGTGGATGAGAGCATGCTAGTGCTGGAGAATAATACAGCATAGAACTCCAGCTGGGTTTCAGAACCAACAAGAGATAAGGACCACTTCCACCCCACTCAAAGAGTAAACACCCCATTACATACGCGGCCGACGCTGGTGGGTACCCATTGGTTCCTCTCACTAATCGCTGGGAAGAGGCGGCTTCACTTTTCTGCTCAAATGAGACATGGACGTGGCTTTTTGTTTCGTTAGAGAGTATTTGTTCGGTAATCTTATATGTCTGGGCATTGGGATGATATCGAGCAGGTTCGTTTGTGTTTGTTTGAGTTTGTTTGAATTTCTATTCACTTATTCCATTCACTTATATTTGTTTGAGTTTCCATTATTGATGTTTGTTTGAGTTTCCATTCACTTATTTGCGATCCGCAGCGTCCGCATTTCTGTAACTATTACTTGGATAAATTTAAATATTTTGTTGAGTTGTAAAACGCTGTAAAGTTTAGTCTATTTATAGCAACAAAAAATCATCATTAAGTTTTTAATATCGTGAAATGAGTTGTTGAAGAAAGATGTTTTTGACTATAAGATGTTGTTAAATAGTGTTTCATAGTCAAATAAATGGATGCGGTGAGTTCCGTCGTCTTTGTTGATGACACTGGTTGAAAATTAGAATTTTTTTCAATCTGTTATATGTTTTCAGAGAAACATAGTTCCCTTGTCGCTACCAGTATTACTCTCTTTGTTTTATTCAGATTTGTCCTCTTGCAAGAATGTGCTTGGCTTAACCACGTGATCTGCAACATACGTCAGTAACTCCATCTGCTCCACTCCTCGCTTTATGCCACGTGTGATTATCAACTATCATAAGCGCTCAGGGACACCGCTAATTCACTGGCAATGGAAGAAGTCCCAAGCACATGGTAAGTTTAACATAATATTTAGGAAACGTTTGTGTTAATATTTTCTCGATGTTTTAATATTTGCTCTTCTTTTTTTATTCTGCTATTAACCGACAACGTCAATAAATTCTATATTCAAATAAAGTATCCCTCGATGGTCCTATTTTTGGGAAAAACAGACTGTTAGGCTTTTTAGTATTGGTATTTTTTAATGTTTTCACACTGTGGTAATGAGCTGTATATTTTATTTTACTTTTTTGTTATTGAAATAAGAGCAACTTTTTGAAGCCCTGCTATTAACCACAGACAGGAGTTTAGTTTCAAATTTATTCCTACTTAAAGCCTCTTTTCCCCCTTGAATATAATACTCGTAGTAGTGTTCGATATTCAGAGTCGTACGCAAAAGAGATTCAATTTTTTTTTCAGTTTTTGTTTATACTTTTGTTATATATGGCTTTATGAAAAAAGATTCAAACTTGGTTAGGAGTTTTTATTTACTTTTCGAAGAAGCTTTACTTGTAGAATTTTGTTTGTTGACACAACGCTTGCCACGAATGCTCTGTCTAAATATGTCTAGTATTAAGAAGATTTGCAAACACACTATGCAAACAAAATATGTCCAAGTATCAAAAATCTTCTGATAACTTTCAGAATATCATTAAATAAGTGCAGGTTTTGACCTTTAAACAATTTGAAAATTATATTGGTAGTTATAGAAAAATAAATTTTGGACGAAGTCATAGAATAGGAAGTCAATAGGATTATTAGTCGTTTAAAAGCTGCATGCAATATTGTAGAGGTCGTGGGCACTTTCGGCCTCCCCCCCCCCCATCCTCTTTCTGGTTAAACGCTGTTAAGTGAAATTTCAACTAACTCCTTAAAAGTTGAAACGAGAACTAAGCATCGTTGTAAAATTTTGATTAACATAGATAGTATAGATACCTTTTCCAAAGATTTAAATTTTCAAAGCCGTTAACCACAAACGTGATCCAGCTTATGGAACATTGTGAAATTCGAAAGTGACACATTTCAGATCTGACTATCCACAACCACTAACACGCTTAACGCAATATTGTGAAGTTCTTTAGTTCAGTAAAGTTTGATACTTTCGCGAAGTCCCCTTGATATTGCTTGCATTGTCATACTGTACTTTTCAATCGATTTGATTTGTGACAAAAACCTTAAGACTAAAGTTGTGAAAAGCATATAGGTGCAAAATTGGAAAATGATTTGATTTGGAGGAAGTAGCTCTGAATTTCGCTAAACTATTTATTGCTCTTAAACTTATTTTTTTAATATATGGGTTTCTGTTTATTATTCTTTCATTTTTTCAAGAGGATTTCTGAATATCACCTTGTTTATTACAACTAACGGTTTTATGATGTGGTTTGCCAACATTTTTGTTCAGGCTTTTTTATAAAAAAAACTTAGGCCCTTGTAAAGACTAAATAGATAAATACCTGCTAAGAAAGCGTGGAAAGCAAGTGTCACTGCCTATGTCATATGTAGCTTGTACCGATAAAATATGAAGTCTTTGGCCCGTATTTTAAGAGAGGACTTGAGCAGCAGGTACAGCTCAAGCTCTGGTTGGGCTCAAAATCGGTATTCTAAGAAAAATTTCAAGTAGTACTTTCAAGCTCAGCTTGGGACCTACTGGAAAGCTTTGAAGTCTTAAACAGGTGTGGTATTCTAAAAACGAGCTTGAAATGAACATTTGTCAAGCTGGACTTGGAAATTGCCAAAATCTCGAGCCACCTCAGGGGCAGGCTTGAGCTTAAGCTTAACTAAAAAATTGGTGCTGAACCCTTTGATTTTGAGTAAAACGATTGTAATATAGGTCTAGAAGGTTTTAGAATAGTGCTTATGGTTGGCAAGGCGGAAAATAGCCTAGCCTATGATGCTTTTAAGACCTTAACGGCATGTAGGCTACCAGTAATCTGATTCAATCAGTTGCGGTAAAAGTTTGCAGTAAACTGATATGGTAGCCTATCTTTCCAAGCTTGCATTTAATGGTAGAGAAAAATAACTAGTAGATATCAGTTTGGCTACAAACAATAACTTTGCTCGAGTTGCACGTCCGACGTGTGATCCGTTGCACTTGATACATTAGTGCAATTCAGTCTCGGGTTGATACCTATAGCCTAGGCTATTTCAACAGAAGTCGAAAAACGCGTAACACGTTTTAGCTCACTTAGCTAGTTCAAGGATAGATTCTTCTTCTTCTTTCTTCATTGCCCGCTTTTCCGTGAGGGTTGCGGGGGCAGTAGCTCAAGATTAAGCCGCCACACCTCACGGTCTTCTATCACCTCCATCATTTCGCTTGGGCGAAGTCCCAAGTAATTCCATCCAAGATTCTCAATGTAATCGGTCCATCTAGTTCTAGGTCGTTCGACTGGTCTTCTCCCATTTGCTTTGGCATGTAAAGCTTGTTTGGGAAGTCTTTCCTGAGGCATTCTGCTTACATGGCCAAACCATCCAAGCTGAGATCTTTCAATTCGGAGAAGTAACGGCTCGATATTAAGAGATTTTCGAATCTCAGAGCTACGCACCTTGTTAAACAGTGTAACTCCTTCGATTCTTCGTAAAAACCTCATTTCGGACGCTTGCACTTGTGATCGCATTCTTTCGGTCATTACCCAAGATCCATGACCATAAGTGAGAATGGGGACAAAAACTGCTTTGAAAATTTAGAGCGGCTTTGCCTTTTTCGACAATTCTCGTTTCATGACAACCGAGTAGTGCAAAGCTCGCATTACTGCACTAGCCTTGCCTATTTGGGTATCCAGTTCTTCGTCTTGCCTTCCGTCACTCGTAAATGCAACCCCAAGATACTTGAACTTCTCTACCTGCTTCAGTGTCGCTCCATTCACTTGTAATACGCACTGATCAGGGTTTCTTGAAAGATGAAGTACCTCAGTTTTAGTCGTGCTTATTTTCATTCCGGCGGTGTTGCATGCATCTGCAAAGCTGTTTAATGAGCGCTGGAGGCCAGATTCTGCGGAAGAAAGCTTAACCAAATCATCAGCGAATAGCAGACGACTAATTTTGCAATTTCCAATCGTGGCACACTCATCAGCTTGGTTGTATTTGTCGATCCAATTCATGTAAGCAATGAAAAGGAGAAATGACAAAACGCACCCTTGCCGGAGTCCAACGCCCACATGTAACGGCTTTGATTGCTTGCCATTTACCCGAACACAAACCTCCGGTCTGCAGTAGAATGACTTAATAGCGCGTAACAATTGACCATCAACGCCATACTCCTGCAAAACCTTCCAAAGTTTATCCCGAGGAACTCGGTCATATGCTTTTTCAAGATCGACAAAGCATGCAAAGAGATCTTTGCCCTACTCCCAAGATTTCTCGAAGATTTGCTTCAGAGTGAAGATTTGGTCCGTGGTGCTGCGACCCGGACGAAAACCGCACTGATCATCTTCCAGTTTTGATTCCACTATTACTCGGCATTTCCTTTCAAGGCATTTGGCATATACTTTCCCTGGCAAACTAAGGAGTGATATCCCTCTGTAGTTTGTACATTGCTTGCGATCTCCTTTCTTGAATATCGGAAAAATCACACCTGTTTGCCAATCTCTGGAAGTTTTGCCAAGCTTCCACGCAACTTGACACACTCGCGTTAACCAAAGAATTCTTTCTCCAGTCAGCAATTTCAACATCTCGGGTCTGATTTCATCTTCACCAGCAGCTTTTCCAGATTTCATCCCTTTAATTGCAGTTGCCACTTCTGCTGCAGTGAAAACTTCGTCCTCCCCTAGATGTGTCACTTCGTGTGTGTCACGAGTCGATGCCTTTACAGGATTCAAAAGATCTTCAAAGTATTCTCTCCATCGTGAAAGGATTTCATTCTCATCCGTTAGAATGTTACCGTCAGAATCCTTGATGGAGTACATGATACTCGATCTTTTGCCACGTAAATGGCGGATGGTCTGCCAAAATACTTTGTTTGCCGAAAAATAGTTGGAATCCAACCGACGACCAAACTCTTCCCATGACTTCTTCTTGGATTTCTTTACTGCCAAAGTTGCCGCTTTTTGCGCCTTAGTGTACCGGGATTGCAAATCGGATGACGATCTGTCCTGTAGCCAGGCCTTGAACGCATCTTTCTTTGCTGGAATAGCTTCTTTAACCTCTTGGTTCCACCAAGGTGTTCTTTTCTCAATATCGCCCGCCATTCTAAGCCGTTTTCGCCCACAACTTTCAGCAGCTGATGAAATGATTGCTGATCTGAACAGCAGCCATTCCTTCTCGATGTCCTCGGATACATCAGGAAGTTGTCTAAACTTAGATGATATACTGGATGCAAACTGTTTCCTTACATCTTTGTCCTCCAAAGCCTGCCATTTGATCCGGTAAGTCACAGACGACCTGTTGGATCTCTTGTTTGGCCAAGGTTTTGAAAGTCGTAAGGGACATACTACCAGATGGTGATCAGTTGACAATTCAGCACCTCGCTTCACTCAAACATCCAGCACATCAGAAAATAAATCTGACGAAACTATGCAAAAATCTATCTAAGACTTTTGATCCATACTAGGTCGATACCATGTATACTTGTGAACCTCTCTGTGCTGGAAAAAGGTATTCATAATGCGGAGTCCGTTGCTACAACAGAGCTGCAATAAATACCTTCCGTTTTTATTCAGTCCAGTGACTCCATGTTTTCCGATCACACCCTTCCACGTATCTGTGTCTGTTCCAACATGTGCGTTAAAATCCGCCATAAGGACTATAGATTCAGTAGCTGATACTCGTAGAAGAGCATCATTTACTTCATCCACAAAAGTCTGATATTCACTGGTGGCATTGGGGGCATATACCTGCAATAGGCTCAATGACCGATCCAATACCTTGAGCTTCAACATACAGACCCGTGATCCCAAAGGAATCCAATCTGACACACAGTCTGACAAACGGGGGCTTGTGAGAATCCCCACACCCGCTTGTGCAGACATACTAGGATCAGCACCAGAATAGAAGAGTTTCCATCCGCCATCCAGATCCACAGTTCCAGAGCCACGTCGTTTGGTTGAAGAAACTCTGATAATATCGAGATGATACCGCTTTGCTTCCTCAACCAATTCTAGCTCTTTTGCTGTGAGGGTGAGGATATTCCAATTGCCCTACAGCACTTGATGATGGTTGACCCGTGAGTGTGCGACATTATCTCGAGTACGAATACTCTGCGCTGCCTCCATTCGCCTCTCCAAACGTGTAGCGGGCACATTGGTAGAGCTGCCACTAGGGCTGGCTGGTGGAGATTGTCGCTTATTTTTCGAATGAGCCCCTCTGCCTAAGACTCGAACGCCATAGGGGTTTCGCTGAATGATGATCTGGGAGTCCCTAGGCGCTCCCCTGCCGGACGAGGTTCCACTTGTGAAGGTGGCCCCATTAACGTCGTTCACGTAATTTTCATTATTTGTGCTCAGCATGATTTGTTTTGCAGTTTAATCTAACTGCGTAGAGGTTTTATATCAAAGTTGTCCTTCTCCTAGGTTATATGCTTACCACAGCTGATGGGCATAACCAACCCAGGTTTTAAGTTTTCCAACTACTTTGATTTGAACTATAAATAGATTTAAGTATGAAATAGTGGTTTTGTAAAATATCTATAGGCTATGGTGACCTGACTTCAATTTTTTAATAAGCTTACTGAAAGTGAAAGCGTAGACCTGTAAGCAATTACCAGTATGATCTTCAGCTTAGCTTTTTTGTTTTTTCTAAGACAGCGTTTCCTACTAGGCCTTTTTAGTATGAATTTGGAGCGCATACAAAAAATTACACGGCTCTGTGATAAATGAGCAGTCAGAACAAAAAACGTAAAAACGTGTTATAGAAAATTATATAAGGTCCTTATACTCCTATTTTTTGTCAAGTTATCCAATTTGACTATTTTTGATCATTTCAAAATGAAATATTTGATTTTTAGTGATATGCAAGTACAGAGTATGATGCAACATCTAAACAAAGAAAATGGTATAGGTAAGCGTTTTGGTATCTAGCACTACTCAATTTTTTACTGTTTCAGAAATTTTAGTTTTGATTAAAGTTATGTAGTGTGGCGGTTGTTGCATAGTTCGAGAAGAAACTTTTTGGATGCAAAATAAAATGACAGATATGGTCCAAATACTAAAAGAACCAATTGAAGGCATTGCTGTAGCATGTGATTGTGCAACACAGGTAAACCTAGTTCCAATTCATTTTTAAGTTACTGCACAGCATATAAATGCAATCATTTGCAAATCTCGTAAGAATTATGCCTGTTAATAAAAAGTGCTGTTTTTGTGCTTTTTTGAAACAATTGCTTTACCGGTATAGTTTATCGATTCTTTCCAAAATTTATATTGTGCAATTTGCATTTTAAAATTTCTTGCTTATAATTTGCAAATCAGATCAAATCTTTCACTATACTCGCTGTGATACGCCGAAGCGTGTAACGAGTTGGGCGGGGCCCATCACCGCGTCATTGCGCCCGGGCAACACAACTCCTTTCGAAGAAATGTTGCAGCGGTGGCGAGCTGTTGGCAACATTGTGTCCGATTTGACTGGCCCGAGATTTGAACCTCCGACCTCCCGCTCCAGAGACGAATGCGTTACCCCTCGACTAACTGGCCGGTTTGATTTGATTTGCTTATAATTTACGATGTTTATAATTTCTTGCTTATAATTGCTTATACTTGCTTATAATTTATGAGTTGCTCTTTAACAAGTATCTTTGCTGTACCTTTGGCCCAGGCAGTTTGGCGAATAAAGATGAATTGCCAGAACGTACAGAAAGAAGCGGCGCGTATACGCGGTATCAGTTCAATGGTCGGCTGCGAGGTGAATCTGGCGAGGGTGATTTATTCTTTACTCAATATTACACAATCATTCGTTTTAGAAACGTCTGTCTTGGTGCATACCGCTGATCAACTCATGTCTTGGCAGCGGATGGAAAAAACTGACACCAGAAAAGTTAACAAAAACGCGAACAATCAAAGTTACACTGAAGAAAATTCATTTCAAGCCTAAAAGCAAATTAAAAGGAGTAAAGCAGGTAAATCATTAACACTTAGTGCGTTGACTTAGTTCTTTTTTTAGCTGATTCTAGAAATTAATCCACCGCTAAGTGCCAGAACGTTTATCAAACTACATCAGTTAAATTAGGCCAACCATTTTTTCGTTGACCAAAAAGAGGACAGGTCTGAAAAACGATGGCAAACGGAACAAACCAACGGAAATTTGAGGGCACCCAAAGTAAAGACCGTTTTTTTGGAGATCCCCTCCAAAAAAATTGAAGAAAATTGAGCTTTTCAGCCTGGAGATCTTTTTTTCATTTTGGAGGTCACAAGACTTGCAGAAAATTATGTGTTTCCGGCCAGAAGACATTTTTTGGCCTCCAAATCACGCATTAAGATCTAAGTGGTAAAAAAGGGGATATTTGGCTACTATTAGGAGTTTTCGGAGAACGATTCATTTTAAAAGGAAAAGAGAACAAATTCTTTTAAAAGAGAACGTGACGTAAGTTAAATCCCACAATAGTTGAGTTAAGTTATAGCTTTCAAACCCTATACGTGTTTTATTTTCTAAAGTTTTGTGACTAAGTAAAATGCCATTGTCCTGTAAAATTTCCGGTTTTTAATTTTTCATTGTTTTTCTTTATTTGTGCCAAAATGCAACTTCAAAAAAATAAATAAACGCAATCCGTTTAATGAGCAATGCAATATTGTACTAGGTAGCTCTAATATTATTAGAGAATCAGTTAAAAGCAGGACGTTAAAATAACGTTACGTTTCAATGTGCTGCACTTTCTTGATTATACGAAAAACTGGTAGCAGGTCTCAGTAGCGTAGCCAGGTGGAGCTATGGTCTGTCGACCAAAATGCAGAATAAGGAAAATACCACGTTTTTAGCGCTTCTGAAACTTTTTTTGCTCTAACATGAACTAAAAACTTATTTGAAACATCTTTTGAAACATATTTAGGGAGAGGGCTAATTTGGCCAAAATAAAACTCACAAATCAATGACAACTTTGAAACAGGATTAAGAATGAGCAATGAAACTTGATCGCTAGTGTAAAAATGCTGAACATAGGTTTCATCAACAAATGTACCATATATTCAGGAATAGGGGGAGGGGGACTATTCAGTATTGGTTAATTACTAATCACTTCTCTCAAATATCTTTCCATTAGCCCCCACCCCAAATATTTTTTTATAAAATATAGACGAAATAGATTACTTCATGTGAGTTTTATTGAACTAAAGGATTTTTTGATTTCCAACATGTAAACAAGAGAACTAAAATTTTACGATTAGACACCTTCCACATAGCCCATTTACACAACCAGTTTAATCATGTTTGCACTGCCAATTTCTATGCCACGTTTTAAAACGATATTTTTTTTATCAAAATAGCCTAAAATGAAGATATTTTTGCAAAAAAAAAGGCAGAATTTTCGTGCGCAAAATCTTCGTGCCTGCGGCGGCTAAGGGGTTACGCGCTTGAAAGGTATCATAGTCGTTTACTGCATTATTATTCTCTACTTGATGTAGCCTATTTTGTTGCAGATGAAAACTGTTCACGAGACGACAGAAGCAGCTGGCTGGATGAAGTAGCGGGTTCAATCACTTTGCGAATTTGTGGCTGCTTAATTGTGACTTTATGAGCAAAATCTCCACAGTGTGGCGTGTATGTGTGGATTGTGAACGAGACAACAGAACGCTGGTAGTGGTGCCATGTTTGCTTTTTCGGCTGACTGAAGTTGCAATACCTTCTGGACGTATCACATGAATGTAAACAATCAAGCAAGATTAGATTTTTTCCATTTGGCTATGCCGTTTTTGTTGCATCTCGACTAAAACACCTTAGGGTTGTTCGGTGCTCCTTGTCTTTCGAATATGGCTTTTGACTTTTGTGTGTTTACCTTGTTACAATAGAACTACTACTACAGTACTTTGCCTCCTTAGCCCCTCTTTTCAATCAGGGGCGCCGAGAGCCGAACGTGGGCCCTGGGCCAGCTCGGATTCGAACTGTTTTTTTTGCTCGAAAGTAGGTGATCTAAAAAAAAAAAGATCTTCTCCGAGATTCGAACGGTTTCCGAAGTTCGAACACATGCTGATGTCGTTGGGCTCCTCATGCCCATGGACCCCCTAAAGTCCATGGGGTCGGGATCAATGTACCCCCTTGCCCCCTCCTCTCGGTGGCCCTGTTTCCAATTACGCCATTGTCAACTGTAGTTTAGGTCAAAAAATGAAGGAACTATCCCTTGAGTTACACCACATAAGCTTATAATTAGGCCTACCTCTGAATTGAATCTTTTTCACCAAACTTTTGTGGGTTTTTCTTGTGCACTTGATTTACTTTATTTTAATAAACGTATAATTTGAAAAAAAATACTCGATTTTCAGCAAATTGGAAAAATAAAAGGCCCTATAACTGATGGAGAAGATAAGTCTACGAACGGTGCTGAAGGCTTCACGATCTACCTTAAATCGCTATAAACATCAAACTGGACGACTATTCTTTTTTTCATCGCTCATTAACAGCCAAACTAGAAATTATTTGGCATTCATTTACAGAGAAGTTTGTCAGTCTGTGTAACTAGAAACGCTGTAATATCAATTGTTATAGTCTGATGGTAGATCGGAATTCTGAGTTCACTATTTCCGTAGTATACGCCCCATTCATTAGGCTATGATCCAATATTATCAAAATCATAGTGATGGGCAAACCCTATAATGCCTGGGCTCTAAAAGTTGTTGTAGGCCTGGGGGGAGGGGTCAAAACTGCTCACCATTTTTGAACACTTATTGCTTAGCTTCTGCTAAAGCTAGAATCGTGGTTAAAATTGTTGCTGGTGCAAAATTTCAACACCTGTTATTTTGTTTCTTTTTTATCAAATTTTGGTTTTTAATTTCTCGGTCTATGTCTTCAAACAAAACTCATCAAAATATTCTTTTACTGCCTTATTGCTCTTTGATGCGCGCAGAAAGCTGACTAATCCGATTAACTTCTTGCTTTATTTGGCGACTCAATTTAATCTCTTGTGTATACCAACTTCGTCAACTTGCGTTGTGTAAACGACGGGCTGAAGGCAGCAGTTTTTGGAATTTGTTTGTTTTGATGCAAGGTTTTTGTCCTGAGTTCAAATATTGCTTAGATGAGATGTTGTGTTTTTTGTGGTATTGTAATTTTTTTCCCCATTCACAAATATGGACTAAACATTTTAGTGTGTGGTAGTTGATACGTGGTTTTTGATACACTCGTACTAAAATAAATTACTCCTGGTAATGTATGAACAGGTCTATGGCAAAATTTGATAGTTCAGAGGAATTCAATCAGCCAATCCCAAGCTGGCAAAACGCTACTTTAAATTAAAATGCTTTTTTCAATTAGCTAATAAATTTCCTGTTTTGATTTTCTTTATAATAATGATACTGTTTTGTAATAATCATGTCGATATAAGTTTGGCACTGTTTGAATTATCGTTTAGTTGAATCGAAATCCTGTAGAAAACTTCTATCGTTACTAGAAGCACATAAAACTAAATTATAAAAAAAAGCTCTAAGCGGATTGGCATTCTTATTGTTTATTTCTGTGGTCAAGAAACAGTGATGAATTCATTGACTTAGAATAACATTGGCAAACTGACATCTGCTGCAGCGCCTTGATTTGTGTAGCTATGAATGCTCCCTTACTGTACAATCAATCCAAGTTTGCTTACTTGATTATCTAAAAAAAATGGCATAATTTTACTAGCACAGCATGGTGGTTGAAAGCGTGTTTACCGAACGGAGCGTGGGGCGTGTAGAGACTGGAGCGTTGGTCTCGCAGTCTTGTAAACACCGGTTTATTCCCTTGTCGAGTTATGCCAAAAATTTTAGAAATTAGTATTCACAGCGCTGCCTTGTTTGGCACTCAGCATTTGAAAAATAGGGGGAGTTTCTTCTAGATGTAATACAGACAAATGGTAGCGACTCGAAGATTACATGGTCATTGTGGTGCCTCGTGCATGGCGAAAGCAAATTGGCAATAAAATATGAACAAAGTAGTTTCATATTTCGTAGATTATCAAGATTTTTGTATTCGGAAGATTATTAATAAAATGTACACACTGTTTTTTAGGCAGGTAAATGCGATGTATGTACAAAAAAAAAATGAGTGGTTGTAAATTCGCGAAAACATCCAACACACAGAACACAAAAAACTGCATTCAAAGCGTCAAGCAAAGTGCATACCGGTACTATGCAAGCTGTATAACAATATAAAGCAGAGCTCTATCATCATAGCATTTTCAAAATAAGCGAAAAAAAATGAGCATGTAAATCAGCGATTAATTGGTTCGGGTATATTATATAGTAAAGGTTTCCATTGTGCAGAATCTATATGCAAACGAAATTTTACTTATTGTAGCTTTTTTGTTTGTAAAAATTTTAAATGATTGGCATTCTGCATTTCTCGTGATATTCCGCTGGTTTTATCGTGGTGGCACAGCCAGGGCCGCCGAGAGCCGAACGTGGGCCCGGAGCCAGCACAAATATTACGGATTTCCGGTTTTGTGAACCCCAAAACAGACAGAGAAAATGCCGCAGTTTTGTCCAAATTATGATGTGATCTCCAAAAAAAAAGGCCTTTACCGAAATTTTAACGGTATTTCCGCTTGAAATTTGGTGATCTCCAAAAAAAATGTTTTTACGCTTCACATCCTGATTTCTCAGGGTCATTTTAATGGGCCCCTCTCGAGCTCATGGGCCCTCTGCTGGGCTCGCTGAAGCCAACGACCTTCCTGAAGCCCATGGGCCGGCCCCCTAAAGTCCATGGGCTCCGGGGTTATTGTACCCCCTGCTTCTCCCCCTTTCGGTGGCCCTGGGCATAGCACAACCAATACTAAAACACGGAAAACGTATGCTACGGTGTAGCGGTAATCTGGGTTTGGGTGGTAGACAGTAGACAGACAATAATATGCACTTACACAGTTTCAGAATTTTATTTTCCTGGATACTGCAATAAAAGAAACAAAACTCTTTATACACAAATTAGTGGCGGCGGTCTCATCACCGCAGTGCAAAAAAGCATCTTACGCAAAAGCACAGCACTGTATGTAGCAGCAGGAAATAAGATACATGTTTTTTGTAAGCATATAAATATTGGGAGATCATGCTCAGAGATGTTTAGCGATTTTCAAATTTGAAGCTCAAGTTACGCTTAACGAAAGCTTATGTTGGCTTCCTAAAATTTTAAAACTCCTGAGAAAATTGCAAAGTTTGTAGCATCATATCTTTGCAAAGTACTAATAACAGCCTTGGCTCTATGAATTGATAGACCGATAGATTTTTGTATTGCGTATAATTATGATTTTTTTATTTTTGGTACACAATGGCTGATTATTTCATTTGCAGCTTCTCAGCATTATGTAGGAATAGTTGGGGATTCATTTTCTAAAATCCGGCCTTCGTATGCTTATAAATGTTATGCTTAAAAAAACAAACATGCAGTGACCAAAAGGCAAGCTCTGCTAAGCCGGTATACTCTCTGTAGCGTTATTATCGGCAATCTAAGCAGTAACGCATGAATGACAATGACATACGGCTTTGCCACATCTTTGGCATTGGCTAAGAATTTTCAACAGCTTGTCTTTAGCTTGCTTAGCTCCGGGTCCACTGATTTCTTTGTTGCAATGTTCACACAGTTTTCTTACTTCTCCCTGGGAACGATACAAAGCCACGCTGCTGGACAAATCAAATTGAGATGAAGTTCCTTCCGATTCACCAACGACATTTAAAAAAATGCGAACCAGGTTTTACCAAAATTTGCTTGAAAAAAAAGATTCAAACTTGGTTAGGAGTTTTTATTTACTTTTCGAAGGTGCTGTAACTTGTAGAGTTTTGTTTGTTGACACAACGCTTGCCACGAATGCTCTGTCTAAATATGTCTAGTATTAAGAAGATTTGCAAACACACTATGCAAACAAAATATGTCCAAGTATCAAAAATCTTCTGATAACTTTCAGAATATCATTAAATAAGTGCAGTTTTTGACCTTTAAACAATTTGAAAATTATATTGGTAGTTAGAAAAATAAATTTTGAACAAAGTCATAGAATAGGAAGTCAATAGGGCTAGTCGTTTAAAAGCTGCATGCAATATTGTAGAGGTCGCGGGCACTTTCGGCCTCCCCCCCCAGGCTCTTTAGGGTTAAACTATTTCAAGATCAAGTTAGTAAAGCGATTGGGTGCACATAGAGACGGAGGATTTATGTCTTCTAATATAATTATGGCAAATAATTTCATTTAATTTCGTGCCAGTACTATTATTAAAAATAACACATCTGCAATTTTTACTATAATGTCAATTAATTGTGATCTAAAACAACATAAAAATTGTATGAACCTTTAATTTGCAAACCTACAATTTAACGTGATATTCAACATACGGGTAAAACTCAACCGACGTATAAGAGCCCTTTTGTTCCCCGTAGCAACAAATCTGAGCAAAATTGCTGTTATTACTTAGAACAGGATTTCCCAAACTTTTGTTCATGGGTGCTCTTTAGCCATTTAAAAATTTTCTCTGTAGTCCCCAAAATGCGGCAGCAAATTAGATTTTGTCCCAGAATTCGGTTGAAGAAAAAAAAGGTCTTCTAAGCAATTCAGTGTCAACGCGTCCTCCCTACAATTCAACTCCTGGTTGTAATGTACCCCTTGAAAAGTTGAAATGTACCCCTGGGGTACACGTATTCCAGTTTGGGAACCCCTCATTTAGAATCTGTTCAAAATTGGAAATGTGGTAACTTGCAAAAAAATTACGTAAAAGTCAATAAAGCTATGTATGGTGGCTTCCATATGTTTGGATATTTTTACGTTTTTGTCACTTTACTGATTGACTAGGACGAGTATTTAATCGTTTTGCGTACTTCTAGAGGCCGCAGATTCGAATCCTGTAGGAGGATAACTTTTTCGCATTGCTAGTTTTAAGTCGTTGCCGTTCTGATGGCACTTCCGCGCAGGTAGCCTTTAGGCCAGAAGTACGCAATACGATTAAACATTAAAAATCTGGCCTGCAAACGTCAAAATATCACAATTAAATTATTATCAACATTATAGTACTGGGCGAGTATTGTTAGTGTTGCTACAAGCCTGTTGTGGTTACTATAGGCCGGTTTTGCCTGTATAACTTGTTTTTTGTTCCCGAATAATTCAAGCAAATACGTAGGCTACCATTTTTTAGGAATAAGGCTACTTTTAGTTAACCCGAGCAAATTATAAAAATGCAGAAAACTTCTAATTCTGCATCAATTCCTTTCGTAAACATAATTATATTTTCGCTCTAGCAGTCGCTAAAGCGTTGCGACACAAACTTGCAAACTAAATGCATTTTTTATTTTCCTTTTACTGCAAAACATTTAAAAAAAATGGCCAATCAGGCGGTTGAAATAAATCACATAATGATTGCGTAATTCAAGTTGTACTCGAAATTTGGTCGATCTGTTGCCACACAAACATTTTTCAAAAAAAAAATGGCCAATCAGGTGGTTGAAATAAATCACATGATGATTGCGTAATTCAAGTTGTACTTGAAATTTGGTCGATCTGAAGTTCTCGCCAAGTTTGCTTTTAGAATACCATTTTTAGCTGGGACTTGAGTAAGTCCCAAGCAGATGCTTGAAGTAGATGCTTAAGCAGCTGCTCAAGCCCTCTCTTAAAATATGGCCCTTTATCTTGAAATTAATTGCTGTTGATGTGAGTAGTGTGAAAAGATAATTATTGTTTCACTAAAACTGCTAAATGAACCAACAACACAAAAACATGTAAGCTTGAACATTTTTGAATATCAAAGAGTAGTGATATTTAACGAACTTTCTCTTATTTGAAAAAGCTATGGACAAAAAGATTGAGTGATAACTGAATTGTCTGTAAATTTGCTCAAGTTTTTATGAAGCGAAAACACTCCCTAAGCATTAGCACAGCTTGACAGTTTCAAGTATTTGCCAAACAACGCTTGCCATATTTAAACAGCAACGTCAAAAATAACAAGTTTACTGGCGCCATTAAACTTTGGTTTGTGGAACTAACCGCAAACAGTGAATTTAGCATTGTTGTATAAGGTAAATCAGTGCAACTGCTCAGGTTCGGTTCTTCGGTATTTAGCGACTTCAACAGCTAATGGTAAGTCGATTTAATCGTACGCGATAAATGTTTTTAAATTTGACGCTTACAAATTCAAGCTAAAATCAAAATTCGACCAAAATTGGAAAACTTGAGATCAAAACAAACATTCAAATAAAAAAATTTAACGATTTCAGCTAAATTTTATTAGAAACAATATACTGCAGGCATAGCTGGCCTTAAATTTATTTATTTATTTTTTTGACATTTAGAAATTCGATCTTACCTAGTTCATCATCAGTAATAATCAAAAAAGAGTAAAAAAAGTAAAATTTTAGATTACATAACTTACTGATGATGAAACTAAGTAAGTTGGAAACGTGTAAATGGAAAATTAATTTTAAAGTTGTACTGTTTAAAAAAAAAAGCAAATTTAACGTTTTACTGCACATAAATTTATGCTCAGTGTGTGGCATTTTTTGCACTGTGCTTTTATGTTGGACAGTTTTGTAATCCCAATATACAGTATGCAATGATTTTTGTGATGTATGCAATCAAGAGCAATGGGGTAGGACCATGTTTTGGTCAAGCCTAAATTTACAAAAGTTTTTAAATATCTGTAGAAAGTAACTACTGTATCTAAAACAGCAATAATTGCACTGAATGTACTTTTGCTTTTATAATCGGTTTATACACAATGCAAACGCGATAGCAATTTTGTCGCAAATGGCGCGATTTTTTGCGCGAGTCGCTGCTCTTAAGAAAGTTACTGCTCTAGATCGTTTTGATATCTGTTTCCTCTTGCACATTTTTTTGCAAAATATCTAGTTTTAAAATGAAACGGATCGCGATCCTTTACACGAATTGCGTAAAGTATAATATTATTAAAAAAAACAATTTTTTTAACGCATTCAGTCAATTCACACGGAGAACAATAAATTATTAATGGAGAATCGTCCGCCGTTTTGAAGAAAAGGACGTACATTTCTCAACTAGCGTAAATTCTAGAGGTCAAGTTACATTAAGTGAAACGACTGCGCGTTAATTGATTTTGAGGACGCAGCTAGACTTATTGAACAAGTACCATAAAGCGTTTGTTACTAAATTCATCCTTGAACAAAGAATGAAAGAAAATTGTGGTGTTGCGTAAAAGTTTTGAGCTTTAGACTTCAGAATGCAGGATTCCCGGGGTTAGTTGTCTCGCTTCTGGTCGATCGCATCTGGATGTCTTGGTTTTGAAGAAGATTGCGACTGCATTGACTAAAAAAGCAAAAAAATATGCAACGACATTCTAGCTCAAAAAGGTTTTACGAAGACCGCAGGCTGTAGGCAAAATCACTGGGGATTTTAAACTTATGGCAAACGTATTGAATTGATTTTTCTTTTTGCTTGTACATCCACGAAGCAAAAAAAAAGAGTATTGAAATAATTAATAGTTTTATAGTTGCATACTCCTTGGGTGTAAAACAGCAAAGAAAGCTGCGAATGGATCGTTTAGCATTCAAGTCAAGCAGTCACCCAGAGGAGACGAAAATACGGGTTAGAAAATGAGCAAAGTATAATAATACTCATGGAATAGGGCGACATGTAAGAGAGCGACTACTGAAAAAACTATAATATTGTTTCAATAAATAGTTTTTGTAATGACGTTTAAAGTGATTAAAAGATTTGTTTTTAATTTTAGTTGAAATATCGTTCCAAACTTTTATTCCTCAATGTTTTCTGCATCGTTGCAATCTGGCTGCACAGGTATTTAGAAATGCTAAGTATAGTGTTTGGATTATTTAGGTGAAAGGTTATATGGGAGGAAGATTATTTCAAAAGTGACAAAATACTGTACAATTTTTGCGACTTTATAATTTAAATAGGTCCGGGATCTTTGATACTTTGAAGTCTGAATAAAAAGGAGTAACGTGGTCTCGATAAGCCTCCTTCCAATTAGCCTAATAGCTTTTCTTTGAAGAACGGAAAGATTTTTTATGTATTGTTTGGGGGTGAACGAAAGCGTTGCAAAGTTTTGAGAAAAGCGAAGGTTGGGAGAAAATATTTCAGTTTTGAAATCATGCCAATGGATCCTGAAATTCTTGGTTCAGTGGCGCCAGTATGTTTTGGAAGTTTAACTTGGATCTATATGTGGACTCCTAGATATTTAACATTTTTGGAAAAAGGTATTTCGGTATCGTTTAAAGTTAAACAAATTTGGGATGGTTTTGCTTTCATTTTTGGCGCCACATAGATCCCCAATTTGAGAGTGACGGTTTTTAAATGTACACAAATTTAACTTCAGTTGTTTTTGAATTTTATTTGAGTAAGACAAGCTCATTTTTGCTTGATCAAACATTGACTTTTGCTATTAATCCTGATATTTAAGCAAAACAGTCCAAAAATCAACTGGCTATAATTGCTAAAACCTTATGGTTACAGTTTCGTTACAATCCGATATTGTAAATCGTTTTTTGTTTTTTTTGTTTAATTTGGATTGTATTTTAGATTATTTCTCATGCGGGGGCTAGCATTGTTCCTAAATTTTGAGACAAAATGAGCCTCTGTGTTTGGTAAATTGTCCTTAAATCATGTATGACATTAAAGTAACAAAGAGTCGTTCTCTTCAATGAAATATACAGAGTTGTTCTCTTCTCTTAAATGAGTTAATGACATTAAATAAAAAAAGTGATTGCCCTCTAGGATTTTTTTAATTGTCGTGGTTAATTAAAATATTCTGAAAATTGATCAAGATTCCAAAAAGGCTACAACTTCTGCAAAATGGTTGAATTTTCCATGACAGACAAGCCATCTATTTTTAATTAATAATTCGTGTATAAATCACATTGGCAAATAATCAAGTTTCAATGCAAAACGGAGTGCAATTTTCGCTCAAAAACCTGCTTTCTATGAGAACAAGAAATCGTGCGAAAAACTGCTCCACTTTCTGCGGGTTCGCATTTGCGCTCTGAATATACGGACTTTTACTGTCTTTCAGCAGCACAACTTCTCCATCACGTGAAGCAAAATCAAACTGTATCACGTTTTAGCAAAAGTTGGCAGGTGACATTTTACAAAAAGAGTTTTTCATTTTTCATGTAATTTGCTAAAAAAGCTTTATCTGAGAAAAAAAAATTAATATGTAAGAAAAAATTATTTTAATTTCAACAATTTTTCGGCAATTGGCCTATATAGCTTAATATGTCGCACATTACAACAAGGTCTGAATGAAAGTTTAAAACTTTAAACGTGCTTTTCTCGAAACAGCGAATTGAAACTTATAATTATCAACGTTTACTAAAACGTACTTCTAAGTGGACTTTGCTCACCTAGCTCTTTAAAAGTCATTACAAATTAATATCATAGAAACAAAAAGTTCTCTTTCGAAAAAAAGTTTTGTAAGGTTATAAGTGCCACCAGTACAAAATGGCTTGTTTGCATCAATTTAGTGTTGCGTAATATTGTTTGATTTTGTTTGTATTTCCCATGGACTCAAAGTTCAAGTACGTTATCAAAAGAATAAAATTCTTGACGATGATGATGATGATGCTAATGAACTTTGAAACAGTTTGCTTTTTTTGATTGCATTTAAATAACAAAGCAATCAAAGATACTTTTTAGACCGACACACGCCGCGTCGATTTTGACGAACAAAAGTATACCAATTTTCAATTGTCACGTACCAAGACTGCTTAATAACATTTTGAGCGTCTGTCAGGGTTTTAGTGGTGGAACTTGGAGTAATCAGCTAATTTGCTCTCCCAAATTTTACTCAATCAAAAACAAAACTATATCTCTCAATACCACTTCTGCCGAATGTACCAACTACTTTTAACAATTAAATAAGTAGTAACATACATTTCGATTGTTGGAAAACTCCCATCAGTCGAAAAATTTTTTGGGAATCGAGAATAAGTTATCCTTTAGGTTTCATCTAGCCATGGAAAAAGTTCGAAGATATTTCAAGGTTGTATCTTCATGATGAACTCTGAAATACAATCGGCCAAATCAAAATTCGAGGATGATCCCAAAAGTAAGAGCAAAAATAATACAGGAATATATCCACGGGAATGCAAAGATATATCTATGCTATCTTGATTTAATCTGAGAATATACCTAGACAACTAGGTAAATCTTTCGTGATGTATGTTTGACTCTGACTTAATTTTCCTGAAGAAACAGGATTTTATAATTGCATATAAACATGGAAAAACAGATATATCCACAACAATACAGACTTTATCTTAGCGTTGTTAAAATTTACCAATGTTAAAAACGGAATTTATTCAAATCAACAAATCAATCACAAGAAATTGACGAATAGGCTTAAGGAATGAAACGCCTTACCAAATTTAAACGCTACACTAAAATTAATATTTACATTTACATTTTATTTAGCTAGTTGACCAGTAGACGGCGAAGGGATCTTTCGGTCTTCGAGTCAAGCTGCCACCTGCCAACCGGTCTACCACACACGGTGTTGGTTTCACACTGTCCCTTTAATGCTGAACGTCAAGCATGGAAGCTATGAATATCAATTTTTATAGTGTTTGGTTTAACCTAAGTGGGAATCGAACCCATGTCTTCCGTTTCAGTTGTAGACGCTGTATTCACTCGACTACTGATTGGAATTCGTTTTGTTAGTTTCTTGAAATGTATTTGAATTTTGAATTTGAAATTAGAGATTTATTTGAAAGGGGTTTGTCGTAGATTCCACGCAATTGAATGGAATTCGAATTTTATAATTGGCACACTCGATGAAACAAAACACAACGCTAATCAAATTGGCAGTGCGATTTTCAGAAATACTTATAGAAGTGAGAATTATCATGTAATAAAAATACTCTGGTTCGGGTGTTCACTCATTTTTTGAAATGCAGTTTCAAAGTTTAGGAAGTCAGACAAAGCAAACAGTCGAAAATAAACATAAAAAATGTGAATACTTAACACGCTGGTGGACGGTTATTGGTGACAAACGATAACGTATCAAATTGCAAAGTAGCAAAAATGGCATTAACCCTTTAAATGCCAAGGGCCACTATAGTGGCCCAAAAGGTTCTATTTTAGAATCATTGAAAAAATAGTGAAACTGCTGGTCCAACTTTCTTTTTTGGTATTTCTGGTTAACTTAATACATAAGCTTTACATATAATACAAAAAGCAAGAGTGGTTGCATTTGATTTTTTTTTCAGAAAATTTACTTTGAAACAAAAATTCTTTTTTAAAATTTTTTTAAAAAAAGGATACATACTTCTAGCCTATACTATGTCACAGCAACCAATCGTTTTATTTTTACCCAGAAACGGAATTGGCATAATCCATAGCAGTTGTTTGGCACCAATACAAACAAGTAAAAATAAGAGTATTGAAAATTTGGGAGGTTGGGAGGAGTGGAAGGCAATCTCCCACTCCTTCTGACCTTCCAACCCTTTAAAACTTTTAGAAAATTCGTCAGTATGAAAACAGATCTTCATGATTAATGTTATCAACAAACTTTTGTAAAAAGAAACATATGAAAAATAGGGCTACTACCCCTCTCCTCCTGAACTCCAACCCTTCAACACTTCCAGAGAATTTTTCAGTAAAAAAACAGACCCTCATTATTGTTTTGAATAGCCGAGTGTACAGATACTGGTGCGCATTCATAGACACAGACTTAGGTCTATCAATCTTTACCAACAAATCCCAATACTTCAACACTTGTAGAAAAATCATCAGTAAAAAAACAGATCTTTATTATTGTTTTGGATAGCCAAGTATACAGATACGTATTTCTAAACTTAATATAGGTCTATCAATCTTTATTAACAAACTTTACCGAGAAGAAACAAATGCTATTGGTAATATCAATGTTTCAAAACTGCTGATAACTCTTTTTTCACAACTATGAGGTAGCACTTCCCTCACTTATCTGCTTTCCCATTGGGCTAGTGTTTCATCAACATTTGAATTCACACATAGCCTATCCTGGCAGCCCACTCAAACCTTCAAACCAGCACACGAGGGGAATTTCTGCACTTGCCATCGTACTCTCTTATCAGATAACCTGATCAAATTCTTACTACAACGTCACCAAAAAGAGGATTCTCGACCAATATCACACTGGCACTTTACTTAGCTCAACCGCATTGCGCTAGCATCACTAAGCATGGACACCATGCATGACATCACATTAGCAATCTACCACAATAGTACGCCATATGCATATTTCAAACCTGTTTGTTATCATCAGGCGTACATAACTGTGTAAAAGCTTACTACAAATTTTGAACCCCAAAAGCCAAAATTAGCGTACTTGCCTGTAGAGCAAATTGCTATATGCAACGCCAGTCACCGCCCATACGAATAAATTTTCATTTAAAGGCTGCCAGGATAGGCTATAAATGAGTTCAGATGCTGATGAAACACTAGCCTAATAGTTCGGTAGAAATACGACAAAATACAATGAAACCCGGAAAAAATTCATAACAGGCTGAAATTTGGCATGATGTGCAGTGTCAGAGGGTAAATAAGCTATCCGTCAATTCAGCTAAAACCAATATCGCAATCATTCTACCTAAACAAACTAAAACTCCAATCTCCCACTTAAACAGTAAATCAGGGATGTGGAATCGGAAATTTTTGAGTCGCTTCCGCTTCCATCCTTAGCGCTTCCGCTTCCACTGCTTCCGCTTCCACCTTTTGATGACGTAATTTGTTTTGTCTAATTTGTTTTGAAATAAATTTTTTTTGTCTTGTAACCCAATAAAAAATTTTGGAATAATTTGCATTAAGCACAAATTAACTTGAGTTTTTAAAGACCTGCAAATTATAAAGTAAATAGTATAAAAAAAACTAGGCTCGCATTCACCTTAAATTCCAGTTAATATTCTGAATACTTAAAAATCTTTACCTTAATTAAAAATTATCTGCCTTTTTTACAGTTATGTGCTTTTTTTTTCAACCTCAAATCTCGTAACAGTAGCATAAGCATAGCAAGTCTTGAACAGTGATGTAAATGTTTTTTTGCCTTTGTTTAAAAAAAAGCTTGTTTTTTTTCCAAAATCGCATGGGCTAAAAAAAACTGTTTTTTTCTTATACTTGATGTGCTTTGCTATTTGATGGCTTCCCACTGTAATTAAATGGTTTATTTCGAATCCTTAGTTTTATTAAAGCATTTTTAGGAGTTTGGCGGTGGGTTATGCAGAATACTCCCATCCAGTTTAGGCACATATAAGCAGTAGCGCAACCAGGGGGGCTTTTGACCCAAAATACAAGCGTTTAAGCCTTTTTTGAACTTGACTTGTAACTAAGAGGGGGAAAGGTGGGCAATTTAATTCTTTCGGATCATTGAGATATTTAGCTATTTTAGTGCCGCCGCCAGAGCAAACAAAGTGAGGCGCACTAGCCGACTGAAATTTTGCACATAAAAACTTAAATTGTACGGCTACAAATTTGGCGCAATTTAAAAAACTCTGTATTCATGACCGAAAGAGACATATATGGCTGGCAGCGCTTCTTAGCTCGTTTTTCGCGGCCCAAAATTGCTTGAAAAATCTATTTGCAGCGGTGAATACGACCAAACGAGCAACCAAGATCTTGCTGAAAAGAGGGGGTGCTTAAACCAAAACTTTTTTTGCACAAAAATTGTCAACTCAGGCCCCGTGCTGAAACAAACTAATGCAACTTAAGCTTGTCAGAGTCAAGGGCCTGGGGCTGGAGCCCGCAGTCGCTCGACAATTTTTGTGATTTTGCAGCATAAGTAGCGATTTTAAGTTTTAAAGCCATTTTAATCGCAAATTGCACGTTTTTAAAGCCATATGAATACCTACTGTAAATTGCTAAAATTCAGAAGTCATTTGAAAAAATTAATTTGGATAGCCCCTTCAGCGCCAATAAATCTGGAATTAGTGTATTTGAAAGGACACATAAAGATTTAACAAGTTGGATGATAACTTAGGTGAACTGCAAACAATGGCACTCGCTTATATAACAAAAAACACGGCAGAAACACTGCATGGCAAACGGAAAAGCAGTTGAAGTAAAAAAGCAATAAATATTTTTGCAAACAGCGCACTGGTACAGGAAACACAGATTAAAGATTAACGAAAAAGTTCAGGAGGTCACAATAGTAAGAAATGAAACACTCGCAAAACTGAGGTTCGAATCCCTAGAGCACAGTACAAAATGAAATAACACAACAACACGCAAAAAAAAACGTTTTTTTGCATATCTAGTTTTGATCTAAACATACTGACTTTTTTGCCTTTCTTTTTAATTGGCCAATCTACTGCCCCTGTGAAACAATTTTAAAAAATCGTAATTATATATGCTGAGATACTAATTGGCGGACTACTAAAGATAACCTAACACCATAGGTGGGCAAGTTAATGCAGAACGTTAGCTTCGTTAACCACTAGTCCGTTAACAAACTTCACACCTCCATTAACGTTAATCCGTTATTTTCAGCTTTAATTAACGGAAGCTAATAAAGTCCGTTAATTCGTTAACATTTTGCGTGTAATTAACATTTGTTTTTATTCACTCGCTTCTAGAACAGTATTGACGCTGTTGAGCTGATTGCAAGGGAATATTTATTGCTATGGTGGTCTTTTTTGTGTTTTGGAAGTTACATTTGACAGTCTAATATAATTTCAAGATAAAAATAAGTTCAAATGCACTAACGAAGCTGCAAACGGAAAATCTTTGGAAATTGTGAACAGCGATAATTAATAGACCTATGAGGCTGCAGCTTATTATTTGCCACAAAAAAGAGTTCCTTTCTTTACTTTCTTCAATAAAACTCTTGCTAATGCGCAACAAGTGTTACCAGCGAAAACTGGTTTGTGCCGGTACGATAAATGAATGGTGCAAAATATTAACGATAAAAACCTTAACGGAAGTTAACAGACCTTAACGGAAGTTAATTTAGTCCGTTAACAGACCTTAAAGGAAGTCAATTTAGTCCGTTAACATGAAAAAACTTTTTTACGGATTAACAAGTTAATGAAAAAGTTAGCTCCGTTATTAACGGATTAACGATTAACGGACTTGTGCCCACATATGCCTAACACATGCCATAAGTCTGCACATTCATTTGCGCTCTGACAAAAACTTTATCTACAGTACAATAACTGAACTACAGTAAATAATAATACTGTGCAGTTGGCGGTAGTAAAGATTACTTTCCTGGTTGACTACGACTACGAAAAACTGCTAAAGTAACTACAATAATTTAAAAATTTAAACATTCCGATTTCTATTCCCCCTCTAAAATCAGTAAAGCTTAAACAATGAAATTTTTTCTAGTAGAGTATGACTATTGTCTTTATATCAATTTTATATTTGTTTGGTAGGACGTAATGGTAGTACAAAGTTCGAGCATATAAACAAATTATACACTGATTTTTTTTGTAAAGCAATAAAAGAACACGAGGTTATTTTTTGCTCAAAATTTAGGAACAATTTAAGAGCAGTGCCAGCAATGCCAGCAACGAAAATTAACATAAAGAACAACCGAAAAAGAATAAGTTTCAAGTAAAAAGCTACATTCTGTACTACTTTAAAAAAGATAAAATTTGAATAATTTTTTTACATTTACAAGCAAAATTTGCAGCATTTTTGAGACTATAAAGTGCTGTTGCGCACTGTGCACACGACTAAAGTTTTTTTTGGCTCTCGTTGCAATAAAACTGCTCGCTTTTTCGCTTTCGCAAATTTATAACGCTGCTAAAACAGCAAAAAAACCATTTACTCAAGCAGGCAGAGCATTGTGAATAAAACAGCTTCACAAGCATGGCCGCCATATTTAACATCGTAGCTCACAAACTTTAAAAAGATATAAGGCTAAAAATTGGCAAAAAATTAAGAACAGCCAGTCTGAACTCAAAATTTACTGGTTCTTATGAAAAAAAAGTATACTAATAATAACCCGATCCACTGGATCTAGTGCTAAAGCACTATTATTTTTGGCCGTGGTTCCGGAAAATGCTAGTATTAAAATTCTAGTACTGGAATTTTAATACTAGCATTACTGAGTACACTGAGTACCGGCATTTTCCAGAATATGCCTAGTGCAGATACTGGAAAATGTCGGCACTCATTGTTGCTTTTTAAAGATAATTAGAAAATGCAGATTGGAAATAAAAAATCAGTCGTCCGTTATTCGCTGATGATTTGGTTAAGCTTTCTTCGACTGAAACTGGCCTCCAGCGCGCATTAAATAGCTTTGCAAATGCATGTAGCACCGCTGAAATGAAAATAAGCCCGGCCAAAACTGAGCTACTACTTCCTCTTTCAAGAAATCTTGATCTGTGCGAGTCGCAAGTGAATAAGCGACACTGAAGCAGATAGAGAAGTTCAAGTATCTTGGGGTTGCATTGACGAATGACGGAAGGCAAGACGAAGAACTGAGTACCCTAATTATCAAGGCTAATGCAGTAATGCGAGTTTTGCACTATTCGATTGCCATGAAACGAGAATAGTCGAAAAAGACAAAGCTCTGAATTTTCAAAACAGTTTTTGTCCCCATTGTCACCTATGGTTAGGAATCTTGGGTAATGACCGAAAGAGTGCGATCATATATTTAAGCATCCAAAATGAGGTTTTATACCAAGAATCGAAGGAGTTACACCGTTTGACTAGGTGCATAGCTCTAAGATTCGAAAATATCTAAACATCCAGCTGTTATGTCCTGGAATTGAAAGATCTCAAATAAGATGGACATTAGACATTATTAGTTTATTTTATGCATAGGAGAAGAGAAAAGAAAAAGCAAAACAAACAGACAACACACAAAATAAATACCGGTACGTTTAAACTGAACTGTCTAAGAAACGAGTTTAAATATCGGCCTACTGCCTGCTACTTTAGAATGTTTCTGTTCTTCGCTGCAAGGAAATACTGCGATGGAACCAATTTGGTCGTCGAGTCAAGCAGCCACCCTCCCAATTAAAATCGATGCAATAAAGTGGTATTTTTAAGAGTATAAACAATAATTCGTAGCAGCTGCAGTTGAGAGCTAATTACAAACCAAAAAAAAAAGACTGCATGAATTAATGAGCTGTATTGCTAGCTTGATAAAGAGAAGTACTTTTGAATTAATTGTATTTTATAAGTTGTTTTAAATTTGGAATAAGGGTAATCTTTTAATTCTTGTGGGATATTATTCCAGATTTTAGTTCTTATGTATTTCAAAAATCTTTGTTATTTCGCAGTGGGGAATTTAGGAATTCGCATTGCATTAAATTGGCGGGTGGAATTGAAGCGTACAGTTGAAACTTTTTAAAAATTTAGTCGCTGATTTAGATGAGGAGGCAAGCGACCATATAGTTACTTAGATTCTTAAATACATCAGTTTTTCACATTCATAGTTAAACAAGTCATCTAATTTCAATCTGCTATTCAACCTGTGGCATTTGAGTAATTTCAACCTAAGGCATTCTGCTAACATGGTTTGAGCATGTAAGCAGAATGCCTTAGGAAAAACTCTCCAAACAAGCTTTACAGGGAAAACTCTCCGAATAAACTCCCCAAGCAAGCAGTTGCTAGACTTGATGACCGCGAGGTCCCTTGGCATCTTTCATGTCGCGTTTCTACTGTAAGTAATTTCAACGACTACCATTACACAGTATTGTTACGGAAGGACTTAATAGGATTTGTCTTGTCTTGCCATAACAAAGCAAATGGGGAAAAACCAGTTGGACGACCTAGAACTAGATGGACCAATTACATTAAGGATCTCGGATGAAATCGCTAGGGACTTAATCCAAGCGAAGTGATGGTAGTGATGGAAGATTGTGAAGTGTGGCGGCTTAATCTGGAGCTGCTGTATCCGCAACCCTCACGAAAAGGCGGGCAATGAAGAAAGAAAAAGAAACTTTAAAGTCAGTAAGGTCCATTTTTGTGTCAGCTTTGCGTCCATCTTTAAATGTCCACTTTTGAGAGTAGATAGGGACTTTATACACTACTCTCATGGGAGTCTAAGTTGGAAGATTTTTACCCGAATTTACTTCCAACTTGTAGGACGTTTGAAGTACTTGAACTTGATGGGTTTGATAGATTTAAACTAGATGGCCAAGTTTTTTTGCTAAACTCTGTCATTTGTGACGTTGAGAAAACTTTCTAACTGCTCTTCAAAGTTTTTTGATAATTTTATTAAAAAAGTTTCAGTGCTGAATAGTAGAATTGATACAACCTTCAGTATCCAATTTAATGGTTCGCAATGCTTAACAGCGTTGTCAGAATAGAAATGACTGTAAAATACGTGCATATCTCTTACCGTGTTTGGTGTTAAGTTTGGCCGATGTAATAATATTTTGCTCAAAAGTCGCTGCAATTTAAAAAATCGCTCTATGGGTTATTGGAACTTTGTGTGCGTAGGACCTTTGTTTTAACTCGGCCATTTTGATAGATGAGTATCAAAATTTAATGAATTGCTTATACCTGAAAAACGGTTAAACGTTGAAAGTTGAATTTTGGATAAAACATGAGAATAATTGAAAACGTCATGTATGTCGATTTGGGGGACCCTAGATCACGTAATTTAGAAACCCTAAAAGCGAAAAAAAAATGGAATTTTTTCTCGAAAATTTGTTAATTTGCTTAGAACTATAAAATGGTTGAACTTGGAACGCTAAAATTTGAACACAACTTGGGTGCAAATAAACGCTGCATGTATACGCCAGAGATGGAAACCGGTCGGGTCGACCGGCACCGGTCGGGTCGACCGGCTGGTCGGGTTGCCGGTCGGGTCGAGATTCTTCGACCGGCCAGTCAAGCCGGTTGAAATACCGGTCAAATTCTCCTTTCTTGCTACTAAAAGACATCGCAATACCAATCGAAATATACTTACATATTTCATCATAAATAAAACTTTTTATAAAAAAACAGTATTAACAAACGTCACCTTTTGAAAACACTTGTTGAATGGTTTCAAGCTGTAAGTAATATGCTGTGACAATTAAGACATGCACATCCAGGGGTGTATTTAGGGTCGGATTATTGTGCCATGCCCCCTTGGGCCTCGTCGCAAAGCAAAAAAGTGCAAAATATACGGTAAAATTGCGTAATCAGGTTCTAATAAAGCATTCATGTGGAAGAGGCTTGCGCTACCTGGCATTTTAGCATCATTTTAATCAGCTTAAGAGTAGAAGTGGCGCAGATTTCAGATTTTAGATTTTTTAGTACATGCTAAAATCTTGCCGCTTTGAAAAGCTTTTTTCAACTTAAATTTACCACACTCTACGTTGGGCAAGAAGCAGGGCATGGTATGGAATGGAATCGAAAATGGACTAGAATGGAATGGAAATTTCGGTATGAAGTATGGAAGATGCTACAATGGAATTGAAGATTTCAAGAATAGAATGGAAGACAATCTTTCATTCTTCCATATGAATTCCATACTAGATTTTGCTCATGGTATATACAGAAAAATAAATACGGATGGTGAAAACTAAAACTATGTAGAAGGGTTTCGCAGCTAGTCATCTGTCTACAAATTAATATGGTAATTCAGTCATGAACATTTGAATATTGCGCAAGCAGTGTAAGGGCTGTAGGCATTGCATCATAATATCATAGAATATATGTTCATTGCAATTTGCAGCTGCATTGATGCTGACTGGCTTAACTTTTATTTTGAGAATGACAATTTGCTTTGTGACGTCGCGAGAGCAAACGAGGTTAAGGTGCTCACTAAAATAGACAGAACTTTTGCACATTAAAACTGATCTTGTGCGGCTGCAAATTATGCTCAATTTCCAGATTGTGCAATCATGTCGTAAAAAGAAACATGGATAAGTCCGGTGGTGCTTCTTACCTCCTTTCGTTTCCGCCCAAAATCACGTGTAAAGTCTATCTGCGGCAGTGACTGCAACCTAAACAACTATGAGAGTGCTTAAAAAAATACAAAATAGTTGGTCTTCCAAAAAATGAAATAAACTTTTTTGCTGGTCTGCACTTCTACTCTCCGACACACCCATGAACAGACGTGTAACCAAGATTTTGCTAAAGGAGAAGGCTCGAAAGTTATATATTTTTTGATTGAAACATGCCTCGATTGGGTGGTGAGCTGAGCAAAGCGGTGCTACAAAATCATCTCATATAGACGGGGGTATGGGGGCGATGCCCCTGTCGCTGGTTTTTTTTTTGATTTTTTCAGAAAAAAATAACTATTTCAACGCCATTTGGATCACATTTCGCACGTTTTTGAAACTATTTGAAAGAATTAAATTGCTGAGACTTAAAAGCCAGTGGAAAATTAAATTCCCCTGAATATTCAGTCCTTACGTTACTTACAGATTAATTCAAAAACACGTTTGAATGCTTGCATTTTAGCGTTAAAAATTTTTAGTGACTTGGCTGAAGGGGGGGGGCTAAAGCCTCCTTTGTCTTCGTAGTTGCGTCTCTACAATATATCCGTAAGCGCTTTGCAGTCTGTTGTGCATCCCGACCATTGTTTGAGAAATAATGGCTTCGGGCTTAGAAGACCTTTAATCGAATACAACGCAAACGTTCATAGCTATGAAATTGATATGACTAGTCTAATTCCTTGATAACCTTTTAGGTTCAGAGGTGTAAACTTGGGATGTTAAATCTGGTGTTTGAAACTTGAACCACTAAACTTTCGGATTTCAAAAACTTTAATATACTGTTGATGTAGGTTACTTCAGTCAAGTAGGTAAGATAAAATGCTACTCTTTTTTGCATCATTGTCGATTTTTTTTAACGTAATGCTCCAAAAAAAGTATTTTTAGTAAATCAAAATGGGGGCAAGGCTCTCTTGGCCCTCAATTGCGACGGCATTGAATTTGCAAAGTAAAAAAGAATTTTCTTCCTTCGTAACAAAGATTTGTTTTGCTTTTTTATCCTCAATTAAACTTAATTCTTTATTGTTTTTTTTTTGCATTTTTTTCGGTATCTTTGTAAAATGATTGTGGCAGTTTGGCTATGCCAAATTTCATAGTTGGTGTGGTTACAAACTTGCAATCATTAAACCCTGTGCATATCGGTCAACCTATTTCCTGTTGACTGCGTGGTTGATGTTTTCATGCTGAGTGAATTTTTATGGTAGCTCATTGCGATAAGTCCTTCAAATATGGGATGAGATGCGTCGTACCATACTGCTTATCTTCACGAGCGACAACTTGCAAAGGTACGCTTAACGTTGCAAAAATGCAATACAAACTACGCGTAGCTTCCGGTTTAAAGTTACCTTGGTATGGAAGTATGGAATGGAATATGGAAGAAAATTTTAGTATGGAATGGAGTATGGAATGGAAGAAAATTGCCCGTATGGAATGTGGAAAAATCGTCTACCATTCCATACCATGTCCTGGCAAGAAAAACATAGCTCTTATTTTTTTATATCTAACTAGCCATGGCTTGTTCTGAAATAGCAATAGTATGGCCACAAGCTTATCGGGCATATACGAAATCAGTCGTAAATTATATACTACTATTTTATTTATTAAAATCGATTTCACCCCAGCGGGGCATCATCAGTTAGATCTAAAAACAATCAGCTTATACTTTAAAACCAAAATCATCATAAAACCTAAATTGACTATTACATCAATTAAATTGAAAAGAACATAAAATGGACTCCAATAACAGCGAAATTAAAGAAAGGAAGTAGCAGCATTTCTACAAACTGCTGGGGCACATTATGTTTCGAATATTTTTTAGCCAATGTCATATAACAGTTTAGTGTTTGCTGGTCGGCAAATTGCAAATAGTCTGTCGCGAAAAGCTAAAAAATTGTAACTTCTTTTTTTGGCCTTTCGCATAATATCTTTAGAAAGAACGTCTACTAATTTAGCTTGTACCCTCCAGTTCTTTTTATGCCTATTTTGTTCACGTTTTGCGCTGCTCCAACAGGTCATTCAAACCGAAACTAAACCAAAAAAGGTCTTAAAATTGAGTCATTTTAGCAAAAAACGCAAATATTTTTTTGCGTTTTTTTCCGAGACGCCCGTCCAAAGTCACAAATTTTAACACCTCATCCATCCCCCCCCTTTGAAAATTTTTATTAGATACATTGAACAGTGAACAAAAATTTTCTGCGAAAAAACCGGTCGACCGGTCGGTCAACCGGCGATGATTATGAAATTTACCGGTCGGGTTGGGTCGAGAAAATCCTGACCGGTTCCATCTCTGGTAAGCCGCATTTACACGGGCGACTTTTTTGCGCGCGATTTTTTGATAAAAATGGATGTGGCAAAGTTGCATCTATTCAATAATGGTTCTCATTGTGATGAAAGTTATCTTACTGCTGAAAATGACGTCTCAAGTTGTTTCCATTCCGATAGTGATATTCGAAACCTTTTTAAAACAAAATCGGAACTGATCTCACTGCGATTTTTTATCGCAGCACCGATTCTCTTCTAAAGTTTTCAATTATAACAATATTGGTATGAAACCAACTTAAGACAAGTACTTCCATCATTAAGGTCCCAATTATCATGATTAAAACCGTTGTTGAGTAAATGCAACTTTGCCACATTCATTTTTATCAAAAAATCGCACGCAAAAAAGTCGCCCGTGTAAATGCGGCTGTATACGCAGTCATGTAATCGCAATTTAAGAAGCCAAAAATTGGCAAAAATAGACAACGTTTAGCCAGTACATCTCGGTAAATACCAATATGGATAAAAAATAATCGTGGATTTTAAACACTCTGCTTGCCACCTTTCCCATGGTCAGATTCATTTATTCCGCCTTGGATACAGTTTTTTATTTTTAATTGTTTTATTTTTTACTTGTCTTCTATCATTATCTACTTTTAAACCACAAAACGCAAATTGATCATACTGTGAACTATTGTAGATATCCAAAAGTATTGGTGCTCGTCTGAAACCGGGGTTGCCACGAGGATGGGGGTCCCCCTCAAACGGGTACTTCAAAACTCAAACTTTTTAACCTTTTACGCTAGACAAATAAAAGTTTTAAAGTAAGTAAATATAAGGGAAAGATAAAATTTTACAAAATTTGGGGGTGCCAAAGTGAGGGGGTCCTCTTCAAACATTGCAGCAAAATTTAAACTTTTTAACCACTCATACTAGACACATGAAGATTCAAAATTTGAAAAAACTTGGAGTAGCAAAATGAGGAGGTTTCCCTCAGACGGGGCCGCCAAAATTCAAACTCTTCGACCATTCAAGCTTGACAACTAAAAATTTCAAAATAGGTAAATATAAAGGAAAGATACAGATATAACTAATGCAGGTGCCACAATTGGGGAGTCTTCCTAACATGGATCCTTCAAGATTTTTAATCCCCCAAGTTTAAAAACAAATGAAATTTTTACAATAAGTAATATATAGTATAAAAAATTTAGAAATGCCATACTTTAGGTATCCTACAATTATGTTGACACCTCTCCCCTTTAACTACAAAAGCTAAACAAATAAAATGTATTAAATAAGTTAATATGAATCAAAGACTAACGGTAGCAAAATTTGGTGGACCACATTAAGAAGACCATGCCAAATGGACCCCTTAAAGTTTGAACATCTTTAACACTATCAAGTACTCCAGCTTGACATATCAAATTTTAAGAGTACTGGTAGGCTAATATAAGGAATAGATAAACCTTGCCAAACTTGCCAAGGCCATGTTGGACAACTTGTTTTTAAAAATGGACCTTCAAAACTATAAGATGCATACTCTCAATGAATTGGTATCACAAAAAAGTTGAAGAGTTAATCTTATAGGATTATTCAAACGTTTGAGATGTTGAAGTACTTAAGCGTAATGGCTTTGATAGATTTAAACTGTATGGCCGAGTTTTTGTTGCTAAATTGTCATCTGTGACGTTGAAAAAATCTTCTACTTGCTCTTCAAAGTTTTTGAACAATTTTATTAAGAAAGCTTTCGTGCTGAATAATGGATGTAATACAATATACTGTACAATATCCAAGATGTTCGTTGTTGGGTCGCAGTGTTAAATAGCGTTCTCAGAATAGGAAAGGCTATGTAATGCGTGCATGTATCTGGCGTAGTTAGTGTTAATTTTGGGTGATGAAATAATATTTTGCAAAATAGCTGCTGGAATTTTAAAGATCGCTCTATGTTGTTTTAAAATAAAGTGAAAAACTGTTTAGAACCCCTAAAAAGTCCTGACTTTTAGCGTTGTTAATTGTTACGTGAGATTTTTAATTGACGTTAGTTCTTTATTTTGATAACTTTTTGAGACCTTTAAACTTTGAAAGTGAATAACCACTAAGCTGTTAAAATAAACTAAGAAAAGCGTAAGGTGCAAAAGAAGTAGATAATTTTTAGGAAAAAGTTGTTTGACTTTAATCATTAAACCTAGGTTCAGGAAAGCATAAAGTGGAGCGCATTGACAATAATATGAGTTTTGAATGTAAAGTCATCGTAAAGTTGAACCTTGCAATATCATAAATAAATTTATAAGAATTTGATTTTTTGTTACTAAGTTTTGCTTGTGTACGTATCTTTTTCATGCTAATTGCTAAGGCAGGCATTGTTTTGATTTAGTCTTTATAAATTTTGAAAAAAATTAGTAGAACTGTTTATACAGTCATGTGCTTGTACAAAATTCTTCAAAAAATACTGCAGTGGTTTAGTTGTGTGTGTAGATTTGATGTTTTAAGGTAGATTGCCACACTTCTCGTCAAGAGATAATGTAAGTTGCAAAATTTGAAATTCATAATATAGGCTTTTACAGATCAAAATGCTTTGCTCCAATCATGAATTATAGTGGGATGTCGTTTTTGCTGTTATAATCGGAGCAAAAGTGTACTGTCGAGATATTTTTTTTTACGATAGTTTATTAGTTTTTTTGTAACCGCCATATTAACATTTGCGCTGCCGTGCTAAGTGAAAATTGAAACAAACCCTTAAAGTTGAAACGGCAACTAAGCAAAGTTGTAAAATTTAGATTGACATTTTATCGATAGGTTTTTTACACATTTAAACTTTGAAAACCGTTAATCTCAAACCTGATCAAGTTATTGAAACATTATGAAATTTGAAGACAATGTATTTCAGATATGACTATCAACAACCATAAACAAGGCTTAACGCAACTGGAACGCTAGATTTTTAAGTAGAGTAAGATCTTTTATTTAGTAAAGTTAGATACTTTCGCGAACTCCCCGGATATCGCTTGCGATGTCACATTCTAGTTTTAGTCTATCGTGAAAAACTGTTAGGAATTCCTAAAAAGTGCTAAGTTTTAGCGTTGTAAGTTGTAATAAGCTTTTTGGTTTACGTTGCTTGATTATTTTGATCACTTTTTGAGACCTACAAACTTTGAGATCAAATATCCACGAAGCTGTTACACGTACTAAACTAAAAGCGCCTAATGTGCAAAAGAAGTACAGTAGATGATTTTTGATAAATATTGCTGAATGACTTTAAACACTAAACATGTAGTTCTGGAAAGCATAGAATGGAAAAAATTGATTTGAGTTATGAATGTGAAGTTATTGAAAACTGTGTACTCTACATATTTTGTTTCTAAATTTTATATGTAAGTATCTTTTCCCATGCTAATTGCTAAGGTGGGCGTGGTTTTGATGAATTTCTTAATTTTTGAGAAAATAATTTAGACAAATTGGTGGATTTGCAAAATCACATTAAAGCAATAAACATCAAAAAATTAAAAAATTAAAGGAGTTCGCGAAAGTATCTACCTTAAAACATCAAATCTACACACACAACTAAACCACTGCAGTATTTTTTGAAGAATTTTGTACAAGCACATGACTGTATAAACAGTTCTACTAATTTTTTTCAAAATTTATAAAGACTAAATCAAAACAATGCCTGCCTTAGCAATTAGCATGAAAAAGATACGTACACAAGCAAAACTTAGTAACAAAAAATCAAATTCTTATAAATTTATTTATGATATTGCAAGGTTCAACTTTACGATGACTTTACATTCAAAACTCATATTATTGTCAATGCGCTCCACTTTATGCTTTCCTGAACCTAGGTTTAATGATTAAAGTCAAACAACTTTTTCCTAAAAATTATCTACTTCTTTTGCACCTTACGCTTTTCTTAGTTTATTTTAACAGCTTAGTGGTTATTCACTTTCAAAGTTTAAAGGTCTCAAAAAGTTATCAAAATAAAGAACTAACGTCAATTAAAAATCTCACGTAACAATTAACAACGCTAAAAGTCAGGACTTTTTAGGGGTTCTAAACAGTTTTTCACTTTATTTTAAAACAACATAGAGCGATCTTTAAAATTCCAGCAGCTATTTTGCAAAATATTATTTCATCACCCAAAATTAACACTAACTACGCCAGATACATGCACGCATTACATAGCCTTTCCTATTCTGAGAACGCTATTTAACACTGCGACCCAACAACGAACATCTTGGATATTGTACAGTATATTGTATTACATCCATTATTCAGCACGAAAGCTTTCTTAATAAAATTGTTCAAAAACTTTGAAGAGCAAGTAGAAGATTTTTTCAACGTCACAGATGACAATTTAGCAACAAAAACTCGGCCATACAGTTTAAATCTATCAAAGCCATTACGCTTAAGTACTTCAACATCTCAAACGTTTGAATAATCCTATAAGATTAACTCTTCAACTTTTTTGTGATACCAATTCATTGAGAGTATGCATCTTATAGTTTTGAAGGTCCATTTTTAAAAACAAGTTGTCCAACATGGCCTTGGCAAGTTTGGCAAGGTTTATCTATTCCTTATATTAGCCTACCAGTACTCTTAAAATTTGATATGTCAAGCTGGAGTACTTGATAGTGTTAAAGATGTTCAAACTTTAAGGGGTCCATTTGGCATGGTCTTCTTAATGTGGTCCACCAAATTTTGCTACCGTTAGTCTTTGATTCATATTAACTTATTTAATACATTTTATTTGTTTAGCTTTTGTAGTTAAAGGGGAGAGGTGTCAACATAACGTCAACATGACGTTTTCAATTATTCTCATGTTTTATCCAAAATTCAACTTTCAACGTTTAACCGTTTTTCAGGTATAAGCAATTCATTAAATTTTGATACTCATCTATCAAAATGGCCGAGTTAAAACAAAGGTCCTACGCACACAAAGTTCCAATAACCCATAGAGCGATTTTTTAAATTGCAGCGACTTTTGAGCAAAATATTATTACATCGGCCAAACTTAACACCAAACACGGTAAGAGATATGCACGTATTTTACAGTCATTTCTATTCTGACAACGCTGTTAAGCATTGCGAACCATTAAATTGGATACTGAAGGTTGTATCAATTCTACTATTCAGCACTGAAACTTTTTTAATAAAATTATCAAAAAACTTTGAAGAGCAGTTAGAAAGTTTTCTCAACGTCACAAATGACAGAGTTTAGCAAAAAAACTTGGCCATCTAGTTTAAATCTATCAAACCCATCAAGTTCAAGTACTTCAAACGTCCTACAAGTTGGAAGTAAATTCGGGTAAAAATCTTCCAACTTAGACTCCCATGAGAGTAGTGTATAAAGTCCCTATCTACTCTCAAAAGTGGACATTTAAAGATGGACGCAAAGCTGACACAAAAATGGACCTTACTGACTTTAAAGTTTCTTTTTCTTTCTTCATTGCCCGCCTTTTCGTGAGGGTTGCGGATACAGCAGCTCCAGATTAAGCCGCCACACTTCACAATCTTCCATCACTACCATCACTTCGCTTGGATTAAGTCCCTAGCGATTTCATCCGAGATCCTTAATGTAATTGGTCCATCTAGTTCTAGGTCGTCCAACTGGTTTTTCCCCATTTGCTTTGTTATGGCAAGACAAGACAAATCCTATTAAGTCCTTCCGTAACAATACTGTGTAATGGCAGTCGTTGAAATTACTTACAGTAGAAACGCGACATGAAAGATGCCAAGGGACCTCGCGGTCATCAAGTCTAGCAACTGCTTGCTTGGGGAGTTTATTCGGAGAGTTTTCCCTGTAAAGCTTGTTTGGAGAGTTTTTCCTAAGGCATTCTGCTTACATGCTCAAACCATGTTAGCAGAATGCCTTAGGTTGAAATTACTCAAATGCCACAGGTTGAATAGCAGATTGAAATTAGATGACTTGTTTAACTATGAATGTGAAAAACTGATGTATTTAAGAATCTAAGTAACTATATGGTCGCTTGCCTCCTCATCTAAATCAGCGACTAAATTTTTAAAAAGTTTCAACTGTACGCTTCAATTCCACCCGCCAATTTAATGCAATGCGAATTCCTAAATTCCCCACTGCGAAATAACAAAGATTTTTGAAATACATAAGAACTAAAATCTGGAATAATATCCCACAAGAATTAAAAGATTACCCTTATTCCAAATTTAAAACAACTTATAAAATACAATTAATTCAAAAGTACTTCTCTTTATCAAGCTAGCAATACAGCTCATTAATTCATGCAGTCTTTTTTTTTTGGTTTGTAATTAGCTCTCAACTGCAGCTGCTACGAATTATTGTTTATACTCTTAAAAATACCACTTTATTGCATCGATTTTAATTGGGAGGGTGGCTGCTTGACTCGACGACCAAATTGGTTCCATCGCAGTATTTCCTTGCAGCGAAGAACAGAAACATTCTAAAGTAGCAGGCAGTAGGCCGATATTTAAACTCGTTTCTTAGACAGTTCAGTTTAAACGTACCGGTATTTATTTTGTGTGTTGTCTGTTTGTTTTGCTTTTTCTTTTCTCTTCTCCTATGCATAAAATAAACTAATAATGTCTAATGTCCATCTTATTTGAGATCTTTCAATTCCAGGACATAACAGCTGGATGTTTAGATATTTTCGAATCTTAGAGCTATGCACCTAGTCAAACGGTGTAACTCCTTCGATTCTTGGTATAAAACCTCATTTTGGATGCTTAAATATATGATCGCACTCTTTCGGTCATTACCCAAGATTCCTAACCATAGGTGACAATGGGGACAAAAACTGTTTTGAAAATTCAGAGCTTTGTCTTTTTCGACTATTCTCGTTTCATGGCAATCGAATAGTGCAAAACTCGCATTACTGCATTAGCCTTGATAATTAGGGTACTCAGTTCTTCGTCTTGCCTTCCGTCATTCGTCAATGCAACCCCAAGATACTTGAACTTCTCTATCTGCTTCAGTGTCGCTTATTCACTTGCGACTCGCACAGATCAAGATTTCTTGAAAGAGGAAGTAGTAGCTCAGTTTTGGCCGGGCTTATTTTCATTTCAGCGGTGCTACATGCATTTGCAAAGCTATTTAATGCGCGCTGGAGGCCAGTTTCAGTCGAAGAAAGCTTAACCAAATCATCAGCGAATAACGGACGACTGATTTTTTATTTCCAATCTGCATTTTCTAATTATCTTTAAAAAGCAACAATGAGTGCCGACATTTTCCAGTATCTGCACTAGGCATATTCTGGAAAATGCCGGTACTCAGTGTACTCAGTAATGCTAGTATTAAAATTCCAGTACTAGAATTTTAATACTAGCATTTTCCGGAACCACGGCCAAAAATAATAGTGCTTTAGCACTAGATCCAGTGGATCGGGTTATTATTAGTATACTTTTTTTTCATAAGAACCAGTAAATTTTGAGTTCAGACTGGCTGTTCTTAATTTTTTGCCAATTTTTAGCCTTATATCTTTTTAAAGTTTGTGAGCTACGATGTTAAATATGGCGGCCATGTTTGTGAAGCTGTTTTATTCACAATGCTCTGCCTGCTTGAGTAAATGGTTTTTTTGCTGTTTTAGCAGCGTTATAAATTTGCGAAAGCGAAAAAGCGAGCAGTTTTATTGCAACGAGAGCCAAAAAAACTTTAGTCGTGTGCACAGTGCGCAACAGCACTTTATAGTCTCAAAAATGCTGCAAATTTTGCTTGTAAATGTAAAAAAATTATTCAAATTTTATCTTTTTTAAAGTAGTACAGAATGTAGCTTTTTACTTGAAACTTATTCTTTTTCGGTTGTTCTTTATGTTAATTTTCGTTGCTGGCATTGCTGGCACTGCTCTTAAATTGTTCCTAAATTTTGAGCAAAAAATAACCTCGTGTTCTTTTATTGTTTTAACAAAAAAAATCAGTGTATATCAAACGCAACGATTTTATCTTGTTAATGTTTTAGATTTTATTTCAGAGGTGGCTTTATTACAAATTGTTGCAAACTTTGGTCATTACTGGAATTAGTGCTGAATAAGTTTAGTATAAAAAATTATAATCCCAAGGGTAAAAATTTATTTGCCGGTTCTCATCTTTGATCAAAATCATCAAAGCTATTCTACTCCTATTGCCCTCACATCCACAACCAGCAATATTGCTAGTAAGCGATAAAGCCGTTAGATAGCTGCAGTAAATTAGGAACATTAAAAATTTGCCTACGACATCTGTGAATTTAGATAGCTTAGTTACTTATGATCGCAAAAAAATTCAGTATAAATTCATTTACTAAATGGTTAGCTAATCGGATTGTTACCTGCAAAGTCTGTTAGTTAGAGAATATGCTTTCCGTTTTTATATTTTGCATCTACAACCATAATTTTTGTTGGATGTGAATGTGCACTCATAAAAGCTAAAATTAAAAAGTAATGAAACAACTTATTTTTGTTTAATTTTGCACGCTACGGTTGCCGCCTATCATTATAGACCACAAATAAAAAATCAATGTGAAACTCAGTAATATCTGCAATAATACGTCATGCTGTAGGCCTGTAGTAGCATGTAATAAGAAATCAGTAATTGCGGTAACAAGTATTATATACCACATAGCACATTTTACAATGTACATACCCAATAATTGTTTAGTTTGGTGAGAATTTTACAAAAAATTAACTATATTTTACTCTAGCTATTGGGTAGGGTGGTCCTTATTTCAAAATTTTGGAAAACTGTACGGGAACCGGGTTAAATTTGTTCGTTTTCGATAAAAAACTGTACATGCAAAATATCTCGGAGAAAAATTAAAGTTTACAGGTTGCACATGAACAGCGAAAACTTGAGATTAGTCTTATGTTACCGTATATACAATATTACACATCACTAGATGAGCACGGCCTTATCAGAACAGTTCTAACAAATATAACCTTTGTTTGTAAGAAAAAATTGCTATACTACAAGAAAATCCGGTTTACACTCTCAACCACAGAACCAAAATTGTACAAAAATGTAGACACAAAGCCAAGTAAACCAAGAAATGATCAACCTAATAAAACCACATTTAACGCAAATCGGTTGATCACTGTGACGTAAAATGCCGCTTTGCATCTAAGACAGTGTTTAAAATTTTAGGTGTTTTCACAACGTTTGACAGACACGCAGTAGCGCATCAGCAGCGTTTGATTACGATGCTCAGCCTCCACAGTTAATGCTTGCAGTGTTTTGTACTAGCCGCGGCTCCGCACCATCGACCCTGGTTGCTGCCCAAGGCTGGTGCGTACCACAGTTAACCCTAATGGAATAACCTGGACTCTCGCGCTCTCCACAGTGCTTCCGGTGCGAGTAGGGGGAAACCTTGGTGGTTTACTGCGGTCTTTTACTATTCTTGTTTAGTTTCTACCTCACTTGACAAACCCATTAGGGGAAAACAGCTTGTAACGTTTGTTTTTTAGTATCTAATTTTTAACTGAACTTCTTGTGCGTTAACTGGGGGCCCTTGTCCATCATGAGCATTGTAGAAATTGGGAAAACAGTGTACAAGTCAATTATACATCATATATTTTCTATATGTCTTCTCCTGTATTCAGAAGTCGTTTGCCTCAATAAGTTTGACTGGAATCATTTAAGTTGCCAAGTATTAATTTCTGGATAAACTTCAACCCTTCATGCACCGATTAAACTTGTTTAAATACTTAGCGAATCTTTAAGGCTACCGCAAGTAACAAAAAAGATGACCTGAAAGATTTTGATGTGGACAGTACCAGTGATCTGATCCATAGACCGTCATGACAATGGTACAAAAATTTTCTTCTGCCTCAAAAGAGAATGTTAGAGCATAGAATCAATGGAAACAGGCAACTGGCAAGTCTAAAATAATGAACTGAGTAAAGAATTTGAAAGATCAAATAATAGCCCGTAATATTCTCAACATATTCTTTTTTTTAGTTTCGATTAATAACTTAACCACTTTCAATCTTATTCAAATTTATTCTCACAAGTCCATCATCTGCCTCTCATCACCTCTGGCATCTGCATAAAACATCTGTTCAAAATTGCCCCAATTCCAAATGGAACCAGTTAGTCTCAAGCAAATGGCATTGTTTGAGCATTAAAAGAATCGAGATAGGCTTAGAAAGTTTTTGCTATGGGGTAATATGTTTTTTGGCATGAATGTCTCAAGCACAAAAAGCAAGAATCTGGTGCTTGTATCTCCGTTAAAGCAAAACTTGAACAAAATCAGAAATTGGTAAGGGGCACCAGAACTGATTATGGCGCCCCTAAGCAGAGGTGGAGTTGAGGACACAATGCACGAGGCCAAGGACACGAAAAAAATTCGAGGCCAAGAACAGCCCTTTCGAGGACCGACCCTCTCGAGGCCAAGGACAGGAAAGCTCGAGGCCAAGGACCAAGGACACAACGCGGAAGTGATCTGCAAAAAAAAAGATCTTTGCTCCAAAATCAAAAAAAAGAGCTGTCCTCGAGTCGAGGATAGGGCATTTTCGAGGACTTGCAGACCAAGGCCAAGGACTCCAAATCGTGTCTTTGAGGACTCCACCTCTGCCCTTAACTTACGCTGGCCATAATCAGTTTACCAAAGGCCAGAACTGCATGGTAAACTGATTATCGCAAGCATAGACCAAAGTATCATTCCTTGTATCTGCATTAAACTTGCCAAAATATAGAAAATATCTTGGACTTGCAAAAAACGTGGCAAAATCACATTGACAAGAGAATCGGGGCAAACATAATGAAAAGATTCTCTGGTCGGCTTTGGTAAACGTCTAAGACACTAGTGGCTTAGGTTTTTTTTGAACCAGAGGTACATGATGGCATGAAGTGACGAATGGTTGCAGCTCTTTACGAAAATAAAAACTTTACCAAGCGTGCCATTAAGAAACAACAATATTGGATACAGTGGTTTGTTGATCAAACGCAATTAATTGGATTTTTCCAAAAAATAAAAATTGATCAAAAATTTCTATCAATTGACTTTGATTCTTGGAGTGAATTATCTGGCCAGTGTCTGGCTTATTGATGGTAGACAGAAAGTTGGATCAAAGAATCCAAGTCCCGCATGCAACTGCAGAGAGGCAGTGGCACTTATATAGGAGTACGTCTGGTTAGTTAAAAAATGTGATGAAGATCAATTTCAATTCCACATGCATTTCGCCTCAAAGCATACCATATGCATTGTTTTTGCTAAGTGAGAATAAAGACAGTACACGTCTTACATGGCAATATACAATAAGTTGGGTTACACCCATAATATTACTGCTTTTAAACAACATACACTCTGCCAACAGCGAAGCTCTTATTTTTGCAAAATTGGGTATTTTTAAAAAACTTTACTGCCTTTGTGCAACCTCTAAATGTTTTCCTATCTTGAAGATTTTTCACACACGATGGTTTTATCCTAAAAGGAACACATTTACTTTGGTTCCCATGAAAATTTTTATTGTTTAATTTTTGCTATGTATTTAAGGACCACCCTACTATTGGGTATTGCTTCGAAATGCATTTTTTACGCAAAGCTTTCAGTAATAATAACCTTGAATAACAAAAAACGTAAAAATTGAAAATAATGATTCCCAAACAAGTATTTTAAAAAACTTTCCACTTTTTGCAATGTTATTGAATATCGCAAAGGCATACTCGTATGAAATGTTGCAATTTAGTGAAAGCAAAGCGGATGCGCACAATGAAGTTATCAGTGTGCTGCTACGTCACGCGCAAAGACACTCGGGCAAATTTCTGTTTTGGATGTTATCACTTGAACTTTGTCAAAAAAACTTACGCAGTCAAAATTATGCACGTTTTTTTGAAACATGAAATGAACATCTTTCTACTAATATTGCTACTTAGCAGAAACTAAAAATTTATTTATAATTTACGTTTCGTTTTTGCTGTTTTCGTTTTTTAGTCATCAAAAACAAATTTCGAACATAAAGACTACCGAAATTCATGCTGCATGCCACCTACTTGATAACTTATGGACATTTTTGACTACTGTATATCAGCAATGTGAAAAAAAATCTTGGCGAAAAACAAAAGAATTTGCGCTTATGTTGGCCTCTAATTCTTTTATCAATAAATACGTTTACATTGCTTAATCGCAATTCTTACTTATTAGCCAAATGCTAAAAATAAAGCTTAGTTTGAAATTTGCAGAGGTGGGCACAAATAACATTATATCAAAAGCGCAGCGCAACAAACCGCAGCAATCTTTTCAACCAATAAAAGCGCAACGCAAAATGCGCAATTTAATTTTTTTAATTTCTGAAGCGCAGCGCAACTTCCGCAATGAACTTTTTGATTCAGTTGAAGCGCAACGCAATTCCGCGATTGCGGAACAACATTTTCGTATCATGTTAAAGCGCAACCTAACTTTCGCAATTGAAATTTCACACCACAATGCAAATACCGCATTTTTTGCAATTTTAGACTAAAAAAAAGTACATAATTTGTTAAAGAAGACCGGCATTTATTAAAACTACGATCTACATGGAGCAAAATTAAGTTCAATAGATAGAATTGCGCTTTTAAACAAAAAAAGATTTAAAAGCGCAACGCAATTAAAGCGCAACAAATTTTAAACTCTTTAGTCCGCAACGCAACTTCCGCAATGTTTCAAAAAAAAAAAATTAAAGCGCAGCGCAACTTCCGCAATTGCAGAGGTTGCGGAATTTGCGTTTTGCGCTTCTAATTGCGCTTTGCCCTCCTCTGAAAATTTGGTAAAATTATACGAAATTGTCTGAGAAATTCAGCTGTGAGCTCTTGAAATCATAATGAAAATTATAATGCCTCAAGCAAAATAGTAAATGAAAATCTATTGTCACAACTCTGTTTGAACATTGATCGCAACAAAAGCCGTTCAAGAGGTCACTGGATTTACGTTCTTATTTACGTTACCAGTGTTGCGAAAAAGCGTGAAATTATTAATAACGACAGAATAATTGGGACTAACAGGATTAAATTAATTTTTCGTCAATTTTGCCAGAAATGCAGGGTCGGCCTTGAGAAACGTTTAATAACTCCAAATCTAGTTGTCTTACGACAATGGTTGTGCAAATGAAAGTTGAAGCAGTAAATTCTAGGAAAAGTCAAGAAATTTGATTATTGTAGCTTGACTGCTTCGTAACAAAATTTCGCTATAAATGAAGGAGGGAGCTAATCGATCCCCCCCTGGGCCGAATAGGGATAATAAATAAAAGGTTGTTGACAATTACTACGTAAATTATAGGCTCAGCAGGCCTACATAAAAGTAGGATTTTTTGAACAGTTTGTGTGGTTTTTGCTATGTATTAGTTGCTAAAAAAATTTTTGCTAACACAAAAATGTCAAATCAGCTCAACTGCCAATATTATTTTGTAAAGCTTGGTCGTAATTCTTTATATTATGCTTTATTAACAAGGCTGTAGACAGAGCCTATTATCAGGTGGGGCTTATGAATTACAGTTGGAAAGCTGGCCAGCACTAAACTAAAAAAAATATTTTACTTTCAGTCAGCGAGACGAAGTCTTGTGGCAAGAAAAGATCCTTCAAGCTTGTCAAATTTGTCGGCATACCTGCGAGGCCAACCATAGGTTTTCTGAAACGATGTTAGCCCTGCTTCAACTCTTGTAATAATAAAAGTCTCAAAAAACTCAAGCGGTGATATTGCTTGAAAAGCATCGCTGACATGTCAAAAATATGCCAAAAATCGGGAAAATTTTAAAATATTGAGTACGCCAGCTTTTTTCGTTTTAAAATAAAATAATCGTGTAAAAATACTTAAGAGTTAACATTTTATTTATTGCAAACTCAGGAATTTAATTTTATTTTAAAAGTTGAAAAATTCAAAATCCTACTAAGCTTACATATTAGAATGGTCCTTATTTCAAAATTTTGGAAAATTATACGAGAACCGGATTAAGTATGTTCTTTTTCGATCAAAACCTGTATATGCAAAATATCTCGTAGAAAAATTAAAGTTTACGAGTAGCACATGACCAGCGAAAATTTTGAGATTATTCGTATGCTATAGTACAACTATACATCACGAGACCAACACGGCCGTATGAGAACGGTTCTAGCAGATGTATCCTATGTTTAGAAGAAAAAATTGCGATACTACAAGCCAATCCGGTTGGCACTCTCAACCAAAGAATCAAAATTTATCAAAATGTCGACACAAAACCAAATCTGCACTATCTTGATGTCCTGCAGTTTTGATTTCCGTGGTCACGCAGAGGGGAATCCTTGTAGTAGGGATAGTCTATGGCTGTCCTTACTTCAAGGATCCAGCGACTTTTTCACTTGTTTCTAAAGTACCACAAGTGAAAAAATCGTTTATTCCCTACTAAAGCATCTGCCTCTGTGCAAGCCAATAAGGTTTGCCAGTTAGGCCAAGATGTTTGTTCAGCTGGGAATACCTTTGAAAAGATAGCTGAGGGCTGCCGATGAGAGCTAAAAGCTCGAAACAGCGCTGTCCAGCTCTGTGCAAAACCAAATATAAACCAAAAAATTATCAACTTAATGAAACCACCAGGGCTGCCACATCCTAAAAAGTCTTGGATTTTTTTGCTGTCCTGGAAAGTCCTTGAATTTTGTTTATCAGTCCTAGAAAGTCCTGGAAAATATTTGGAAAGTTTCCCGTGATTTACCAACACAAAATGCAGATTTTTTTTTCATAATAATTGGTACCCTGTATTTGCACAAAGCCATTGATGAAATTATTTGCATTATGAAGGCTATTTAAACGGTTTTGTTGTATTGTTAAAAAAAAGGCTTATTTTGTACGCAGGCACACAAATAAAAATCGCTCTCCTAGCTTTAACCCAAAGTGCAACGCTAGCTGTAACCTTAACGTAAGTCATAACCCAAACTTAAAATTTTAACTCAAACCCTAACAGTAATTTGAAAAATAGAAGAGAGTGAAGGAGTACCATTCTTCTGTTGCTTTGCTCTCTTATTCTCTTTAAGCAGTTGTTACTTGTATACGCTAGCTTGCAAAGAAGCCCTTCTTCGTTAAAATGCCAAAATTTGCACCTTACAGTACAGGATGTTAGGTAGAGTGAATTCTCGTGGAGTAATTTATTACCATGCGATACTCTAATAGCAGTATTACTATCAGTAGCAGTAGAATAGAAAGAGGGGTATAGGCCCCCATTGGCCCGTTGACCAAAATGCACAATGAGAAAAATATGACGTTTTTTGCACTATGCTTCTGAGCCAGTTTTTTGTAGTAATATGGACTCTAAAATATTTTAAAGCCTTTTTTGAAACATTATTTAGGGGAGGGGTTAATATTGGTCAAAAATAAAATCAGTTACAACTAGCTAAAATGGCCAAAAAGTAACAATCAATTCGATCGCTCGATGCAAAATACTTAACGTCGGCTTTGTAAAAAAATTATAAGGGATCTATCTTCTTCTTCTTTCTTCATTGCCCTCTTTTCCGTGAGGGTTGCGGGGGCAGTAGCTCAAGATTAAGCCGCCACACCTCACGGTCTTCCATCACCTCCATCATTTCGCTTGGGCGAAGTCTCAAGCGATTCCATCCAAGATCTTCAATGTAATCGGTCCATCAAGAGCTAGGTCGTCCGACTGGTCTTCTCCCATTTGCTTTGGCATGTAAAGCTTGTTTGGGGAGTTTTTCCTGAGGCATTCTGCTTACATGGCCAAACCATCCAAGCTGAGATCTTTCAATTCGGAGAAGTAACGGCTCGATGTTAAGAGATTTTCGAATCTCAGAGCTACGCACCTTGTTAAACAGTGTAGCTCCTTCGATTCTTCGTAAAAACCTCATTTCGGATGCTTGCACTTGTGATCGCATTCTTTCGGTCATTACCCAAGATTCATGACCATAAGTGAGAATGGGGACAAAAACTGCTTTGAAAATTGAGAGCGGCTTTGCCTTTTTCGACAATTCTCGTTTCATGACAACCGAGTAGTGCAAAGCTCGCATTACTGCACTAGCCTTGCCTATTCGGGTATCGAGTTCTTCGTCTTGCCTTCCGTCACTCGTAAATGCAACCCCAAGATACTTGAACTTCTCTACCTGCTTCAGTGTCGCTCCATTCACTTGTAATACGCACTGATCAGGGTTTCTCGAAAGATGAAGAACCTCAGTTTTAGTCGTGCTTATTTTCATTCCGGCGGTGTTGCATGCATCCGCAAAGCTGTTTAATGCGCGCTGGAGGCCAGATTCTGTGGAAGAAAGCAGAACCAAATCATTTGCGAATAGCAGACGACTAATTTTGCAATTTCCAATCGTGGCACACTCATCAGCTTGGTTGCATTTGTCGATCCAATTCATGTAAACAATGAAAAGGAGAGGTGCCAAAACGCACCCTTGCCGGAGTCCAACGCCCACATGGAACGGCTTTGATTGCTTGCCATTTACCCGAACGCAAACCTCCGGTCTGCAGTAGAATGACTTAATAGCGCGTAACAATTGACCATTAACGCCGTACTTCTGCAAAACCTTCCAAAGTTTATCCCGAGGAACTCGGTCATATGCTTTTTCAAGATCGACAAAGCATGCATCAAAGAGATCTTTGCCATACTCCCAAGATTTCTCGAAGATTTGCTTCAGAGTGAAGATTTGGTCCGTGGTGCTGCGACCCGGACGAAAACCGCACTGACCATCTTTCAGTTTTGATTTCACTATTACTCGGCATTTCCTTTCAAGGCATTTGGCATATACTTTCCCTGGCAAATTGAGGAGTGATATCCCTTTAGGGGATCTATTTAATATTTAATTCAGTTAATAACCAATCATCTCTCTCAAATCTCGTTTCATTTGCTCCTCCGCCAAAATTATCTTTGTCTAGCGTTATAAAATACAGACAATTTGGATTATTGCTCGTGAGTTTTTTCAAAGGATGTACCTATTTGCACTCTAGCATGCTAATAAGCTCTGCTTATTGGAAATAAGAAAGCAAGAGTGGGTGCTCATTTGCTCAAATACTCTTTTATTTTTTAGATTATTATCGTTAGGTTTAGAGTTTGGGTTTAGGATTAAGGCAGAGCTGGGCGTTTAAAAAACACACCGTAAAGCGCAAGCGCAAATTCCGCAACCAAAATTTTTTTAGCTTAAAGCGCAAGCGCAAATTCCGCAACCAAAAATTTTAAGCTTAAAGCGCAAATGCGAATTTCGCAACCAAAATCTTAAAAGCTTAAAGCGCAATTGCAAATTCCGTAACGAAAATTCTAAACGTTTTAGAGCGCAAACACAAATTCCGCAACCAAAAATTGAAAATAGTACAGCGCAACTACGATTTGATTGCTTGAGAAGCGCACACAAATTTCGCTATTAAAAAAAGTTTTTGAGTGCAAATTTTTGCATAATCGAAGTTTCAAAAGCGCGCTGCAGACGATGGTGTTAAGTATAAAAATATGAAAGTACAAACATAGTACCATCTTCAGCTAAGCTGCTCTGGAATAAACCAACTGCATTGCGTTTAGCTTTTATAACTAAAGGCACATATCTAAGACCGAAAAAAGAATTATTTTTATTGTAGAAAAAAACAATTAAACTCTAAAACAAAAAACGTAATAAAAATAAACAGCACTAAATATAAATAAACTCCAAAACAAAAAAAAGCTTCACTCACTCACATTCAGAAATAATGCGTTGACTTTTTTAAACACTTTTCATTCTCATGCAGCAAAACAAACTTTTCAAAATTTTCTTTTGTCATAGACGATCGTTTCGATCGCAAAATATCAGAACCAATAGCAATTAATCTCTCGACGGTGGCCGAACTAGGAATAGCAGTGTTGAATCTTTTGAATTTTTGCAACCACGCATCTTTCTTGTAGGCAGGAAAGCAATCTTTGGTGATTTTGTCGTTTGCTCTTCCGACCCTTTCATCTAATCTTTTTCCTATTGTAGAGGCCAAATTTTCGGCTACTAATTACAGTACAAAAAACAAAAAGTATTTCGAACTTATTAAGTGAGGTAGCTTAAACTAAATACAGGGTTCAAAATTAACGCCTGCCCGCTTGCCCGAGGCAAGCTGAAATCGCTGCGGGCAAGTTAGTTTTCAGCTTAACTTCCCCGGTGGCAACTTAACAAAATACAGCGTATTAGACAACTTCAAACAAGATTAGTTAAAAACGCAATTTACTCGGTTTTGTTGCAATAAAGTAAAATTTGTACGTAGAGAAAGCTGTTCCTTGCTTTATTTTAGTAATCACTTTGTAACTATCACAATTAATGCATTGTCTAATAGTACGCATATTATTTATCGCAATTAACCCTATTCGGCCCAGGGGGGGATAGATTAGCTCCCCCCCTTCACTTATTTTGAAATTTTGTTATGAAGCAGCCAAGCCACAGTAATCAAACTTCTTGACTTTTCCTAAAATTTACTGCTTCAACTTTCATTTGTAAAACCATTGTCGTATGACAATTAGATTCGGAACAATTAAACGTTTCTCAAGGTCGACCCTGCGTTTCTGGCAAAATTTTCGAAAAATTAATTTAATCCTGTTAGTCCCAATTGTTCTGTCGTAATTAATAATTTTACGCTTTTTCGAACGTAAATCCAGTGACCATTTGAACGGCTTTTGTTTCTATCAATGTTCTAAAAGAGCTGTGACAATAGATTTTCATTTACTAGTTTGCCTGGGGCATTATAATTTTCAATATGATTTATAAAGCTCACAGCTGAATTTCTGTGATAATTTTGTATAGTTTTACCAAATTTCAAACTAAGCTTCATTTTTAGCATTTCGCTAATAAGTAAGCATTGCGATTTAGCAAAATAAACGTATTTATTGATAAAAGAATTAGAGGCCAACATAAGCGCAAATCCTTTTGTTTTTTGTCTGTATTTTTTTGCACGTTGCTGATATACGAGTAGTACAGTAGTCAAAAGTGTCCATAAGTTATCAAGTGTGTGGCATGTAGCATGAATTTCGGCAGTCTTTATGTTCGAAATTTGTTTTTGATGACTAAAAAGAAGAAAAATGACGCAAATTTTAAATAAATTTTTAGTTTCTGCTAAGTGGCAGTATCAGTAGAAAGATGTTCATTTCATTTTTCACAAACACATACGCATAATTTTGACTGCCTAAAGTTTTTTCATAAAGTTCAAGTGATAACATCCAAAACAAAAATTTGCCCGAGTGTCTTTGCGCGTGACGTAGCAGCACACTGATAACTTCATTGTGCGCATACGCTTTGTTTTCACCAAATTGCAACATTTCATACGAGTATGCCTTTGCGATATTCAATAACATTGCAAGAAGTAGAGAGTTTTTGGTAATACTTGTTTCGGAATCATTATTTTCAATTTTTACCTTTTTTGTTATTCAAGGTTATAATTACTAAAATCTTAGCGTAAACAATGCATTTCGAAGCAATACCCAATAACTAGTGTAAAATGTTATCAATTTTTTATAAAATTCCCATCAAACTAAACAATAATTATTGGGTATGTACAATGTACGTTGTAAAATGTGCTATTTCATGTGGTATATTCTACAGTACTTGCTACCGCATTTGTTTTCGTATTAGATGCTACTACAGGCCTACAGCATGGCATACTGTTGCAGATATTACTGAGTTTCACATTGATTTTTCATTTGTGGTCTATAATGATAGGTGGCAACCGTGGCATGCTGAATTTGAAAAATTTATGTTGTTTCGTTACTTTTCAATTTTCGGTTTTATGTGTGTACATTCACAACCAACAAAAAACATGTTTGTAGATACAAAATATAAAAACGGAAAGCAAATTCTCTACTAGCAGACTTTGCATGTAACAATCCGATTAGCTGATCGTTTAGTAAATGAATTTATTCTGATTTTTTTTGTGATCATAAATATCTAAATTCACTGATGTCGTTAGCAAATTTTTTAATGTTTCTAATTTGCTGCAACTGTCTAACGGCTTTGACGCATACAAACAATATTGTTGGTTCTGGATGTGAGGACCAGGGGCGTATTTAGGGGGGACATGGAGCCATGGCCACTCCCTTTGGGTTGTCACTATAGTATAATTAGCATAGAATAGTATGCAAAATTGCGGCATGCCTCCCTATTTGTAATTTGAGCAGAAAGTTTGAGCACAAAAACGGACAAAACCTGACTAATAACCTTTTTTTTTCTTTCTTCACTTAATTTTGGGCAGGAAAACGGACTGATTCTGAGTGGAGAAATTTTTCTTTTGGTCTTCATTATTCTCAAATTTCCTGGCACCCCCCCTTTGAAAATTTTGTGTACGCTAGTGGTGAGGACAATAGGAGTAGAATAGCTTTGAAGATTTCGATCAAAGATGAGAACTGGCAAATAAATTTCTAGCCTTGGGATGATACTATCTTTTTTAATGTTTTTTCTTACCTTATTCAGCACTAATCCCAGTAATGACCAAAGTTTGCAACAGTTTGTTATAAAGCCATCTCTGAAATAAAATCTGAAAGATTATCAAGACAAAATCGTTACGTTTGAGAATTAGACATTCTTTGAAGAATGATACGAATAGTGATAAAAAGAATGGTATTTCGATCAGTACAACCATTAGTTGTAATTACAATGCTGGAAACAATTGTAATTTTTGCTTTTTAGTTCTGAAATCATTTATGATAATACACTAGAAGGTAAGCCATTTGGGTACTATATAAGATTTTGGAAAATCCTATGACGAGCAATGATCAACTTAATTTAAGTTTTCTTATATAAACGTCATAAAAACTGCAGAATTTTTGAAATTTTGAGAAAAAATTACTCTCCAATATTAGACAACGTAATCTTTCACAACGTAAGCAATAAAAAAAAATTATTCGGACGTCAAAACCTATTACAGTACTCCAAATTATCCAAACTATTATTCTAAAAATTAACCAAGAATCCGACTACCAAGTTAGACCAATTTCTTTTTTTTTTCTTATAATTCAAAAGTCCGTAAAAAATCGTACAAAAAATAGTTTGAAAAAATCAACATTTACTACACTCCGTGCGACACATTTTGAAAGTTTTTTTCGTAAGTTCGATGTAATTGCATTTTTATTTACCAAGTTGTATATAGACAACGAAAAATTCGTACTTTTTTTTAGAAAAGGCTGTCGTTTGCCCACCTGTCTACCACACGCGGTGAAAGCTTCACACTACCCACTTTATTGCTAATATTTAGCCGGGAAGCTGGATGTAAATACAAACTTTTTTCAAATTTTGGTTTGACCAGAGCGGTAATTAAACCCAAATCTACTGCATCAGCAGCAGACGCTTATCAACTCGACTAATGATAAAAATGTTGTTATAAAAAAATTTTATAACAGTGCTGTTATATACAGAATGCTATGCTGCACTTTTGATTAGGTTTAGCATTGCCAGATATGCCATTATGAGAATGAAACCCATAGTACAAGTTTTCCAAGTGAAAACTCTTACTGTATCATATTAGACTGCGAATCATCAGCTTACTAAAAATTACATCAAAATTCAACCAATTTTATTGACGTTTGTTACAGCTATGTCATATACATTTACACTCAAAATGTAAATGAGAAAAATTAGTGGTTTGATGCTTGTTCTTTTATAAACTTTTGTTCAAAAAATACCATATTTCGTAGTGTTTAGCAAAAGGAACTACAGGAGTAACAAATATTCAGCTTGCAATTAATCCAGCAACAAACTAATGTTTTAGATATTTTAGCACAATAGAAATAATCTTTTAATTTAATCCGTAATTATCTCGGAGTTACTGAATAAAACTCCAGCTGCGATGCCGCGTAACGGCAATCAAACGCTTATTAACATTGTGCAGATGAAAAGCGAACCGATCGCTTGTGATAGTTCTTGACTTATGTTCAAATTAATTGAAGATCAAGGTTGCAAACATAATGACAAAAAGTTTGGACTTTTTGTCAGAAAATTGAGCTTCTCGAGAAGCAAAAACGGATTTTTTATCTTTTGTAGTTCGGGAGTTATTAACGTTTGAATTTGTTGTGTCGAATCGATCCCCCCTGGGCCATTAATGAAAAAATTTTGCCTGGTCCAAATAGGGTTAACACGTCTTAATCGCACGTAGAATTTTCGATTCTTGGACACGTTTAGCAACTCTTTGTCACAAAATGTTCCGTTTTTTTTCTAGAAAAGTTTTCCGGCGCTTGCCACGCTAACAGCTGTTTCAGATACCACAAGTATTACCCTACGCTGCATGAAGATAACGTCAAGATTTTTGCAATTTTTTTGTTATGATTATTTTGAAGATCTTTTAGCTTTCTAGCTGGTGTAGTTTCCAAAATATTCGCTAATAAAAATACGTTTGCAACAAACCACAACGGTAATTAATAATTATGATCGTTAAATATTAAATGAAATGTTTACAATCAAAAAATCAATTTTTGCTGATGCATGATTGGAAAAGTTACTGCTTGCATCACATTATCTTAACGATCGCACACAAAAACTTGATTCTCGAAACTACGCGTATTTTGCAAATTCAGTGCTTTTTTCCCAGCTAACCTCAAAACTTGGAGTACTTTTTTTTTTCGGACAAGTTGAAATTTTCTTGGGCAAATAGACATTTGATAACACTTGGCCGACGGCCAAGTTGTCAAAAAAGTTAATTTCGATCCCTGATATAATATTAATACATTACTCTTTGTCTTTCAGCCGTATACAGCATATAGCAGGCCTGCCCAACTTTTTTACTGGTACGGGCCACAATTGCGGGAGAAAAGTTATTGCGGAGTCATGCATTTTTACCAGGAGTTTTTACCAAGAAAGTCAGGCCTTTTTTTAGCCGCATTGTTGGCTAAGACCAACGTTAGACCTTTTTATTTGCCAGAAAATGGTAAGCCTTTCCATGAGGAAATCAAGCACGCAAAAAGACCTCTCGGGCCCACTCAAAATAGCTTCGCGGGCCAAACGTGGCCCGCGGGCTACGAGTTGGGCAGCCTTGGAATATAGCTTATCTAAAGCACACGTAGTACCACTAGGGATGGGCATTTCAGAATACTTGGCTATTTCAGAATTATTCCGAATTGCTAAAACCGAATCCTAATCTGGCTTAAATTAACTTAATTTGCTGAAAAAGTGAACAACCAGTCAACCACCACCGATATTCAGAAAAAATTTGTCAAACGATTGGTTAATTAAAGCAGCGCTTTATTGCAGTGCATGACATTGAGTGCTTTTAAATGTTGACCACTTAGTTGCATTTTGAATTCGCTCACAGTCAAGTCTGCACTGGAGAAGCACCTTTCGAAAGAAGCTGATGGTGCAGAAATGCAAAGGTTGCTTCAAATAGGAAAGTTGAAAATTTGTGGACCACCATTTCATGTATCCATTTTAAAAGGTTAAAAAGTTTGAATTTTGGAGGGCCCGTTTGGGGCAAACCCCCATTGTGGCACCCCCAATTTTTGTTACGTTTAGTTTATTTTTGATTTTTACCCATTTAAAAAATCTAATTCATCTAGCTCTAACGGTTTAAAAGTTCGAAAATTTGGAGAACCCGGTTGAGAGGGATCTCCCAACTCAGAGTTGTAAACGGGCCAATTAGTTCAGGCCCGAACCCGGCCCGAACCCGATCCGAACCCGAAAGCTATTTTGAAGCCCAAATCATGCCTGAAAAAGTCCGAAAGTTAGGTTAGGTCTGAAAAATCTAGCAATTTTGCAAGGTTATTTTAATTATATTTTTGTGCACTTAAGACAAAAAGTACGTTTCAGGCCCGAAATAAGCCCGAAAATTTTGTCAACTTTAGGCCCGAACCCGACCCAAAAAGCCTGGCTCGACTTACAACTCTGTCCCAACTGGCACCCTTGATTTCTGTCACACACAAGTCCTCCTTGATATATTCAATCGCTCAAACTTCAAAAACAGCACGTTTAGCGTTTTAAAAGCTGATAGCGCGGAAGAAAAGAAAAACAAGAAAAAAAAGTAGATAACGCAGAAGAAAATAAAACAAGAAAAAAAAAACTTTCTATCAGCAATCAGCTTGTATCAACTATCTCGTGATCATGCTTTAAATCTGTAAAATCAAAATTTATTTATTTTTTGACAGGGACATGCAGATCAGCATTTAAAAATTATTTTGTGATTGCACATCTTGGAAAAAATTCACAATTAAAGCGCAACAAATATTAGATTTACCGATTCGCAAACGCAAATTGCGCAAGCGCTGAAAAAACAGGCATAGAGCGCAACGGCAATTGCGCAAGAGCGAAAAAAAAAGGCATAGAGCGCAACGCAAATTGCGCAGCTTGCGAACTATTTTGCGCAACGCCCACCTCTGGATTAAGGTTAGGGTTAGAGGGTAGGGTAGCAGTTTGGGTTAGGTTTAGGGTTAGGATTAGGATAGCGTTTTTTTATTTGTACGCTCGCATGCAACTAAACTCAGCCTTTTTCAAATGATAGGATTTTATGGTTCACTGGCTGGAAATGAAGCTAGGACTGAAGTTCTACCATTAGCCATCTCCCACATAGTAACAAAGCATCATGAAATTTGAAAGCAATGTATTATAGATCTCACTATCCTCGACCACAAAGTAAGAAGCATAACGCAATTGTAACACTATTTGAATACCTTTGTTTACGGAGGTGTCGTTTTCGACACTGATGCGCGTTACGTAAAACGTAAGCTGCAATACCGCAAAGTTTAAGTGTTTATCTACGCGTTCTTACTAAGATTAAGTTTGCTGTGGAATTTTTAATTTTTTACTCTGAATTCTAGTATTCAATGTATCGTAGTTTGATTCCAAGGACTTTATAACTAGTACAAAAATAATAGCAAAGTCAAATGACAGGTATTTTATTCTACAAACATTGCATTGCTAAGTTACAGTAATTTCAATTACACACGAGAAGAGCAATATTGCACTTGACAAATGTTATTTTTGATCCGCTAACGGAGCAAGTTCCACAGGTTGGCTTTGTGCAACTCAAGCACAAACAAGTAGTTGTATTGTTGCAACTTTTACCGTGACATTTTCTTCTTTTGCGATCTGGGTAGGCGGCATAAACAGCGACAGCAGATGTAGATGCACCGGTACTTGTTGATTCCGGCTCGTTACGTAAATTTTTCATCAAATGAAAAATAAACTGTCGGCGACTAATGCGATTTCCAGTACATTTTACAAACAATAGTTTGACTTTTATTGCTGCAATATTAATTTTTTTTTTATGATAGGAAAGGGGCGAAATTCTTTTTTTTTTTACGCACTTTCTGTAAGATGTCATTTTTGTTCATGCAGGTGCGTTGTTCTTATAGGTCACGATTTTATTTTGTAGTACATATTTTTTGTTTCGTATTTGAGTAAACCAAATTGCTGAAACTACTGATGTATACGTATGTGTGTGTGTGTGTGTGTGTGTGTGTGAGTGAGTGTTGTGTGCCAGTTTGCTTTAGTTTAATAATCTTGGGTGGCAGCTGACTCGAAGACCGTATGGTCATTTTCGATGTCTCCTGGTTTGGTTACATGCTTATATTGTTTAGTTGTATCCTATTTGCATACCATTACCAATCTTTTGCACGTTTTTTTGTTCATTATTACATTTTGGTAGTTTGCATTTGTGCTGCATTGTACCTTTCCAAATAAAAAACTTTGAACTTGAACTCAAGAATATTCCCCCATTCAGAAAGAGGCCGACGTCTTGAAGCAGATCGTGTTGCATTAAGACGAGTCATCTGGTCGAAACAGTCAACACCAACCTTATTTTTGTCATAGAATAATACAACATTTGGCTTTGGTTTACGAGAATCAGTGTCCACATCTGGCGAAGAATGCATGGTTGAAAGAAGACATACTGACTTCTTGCGTTTTGGTTGGTAATTAACAAACAAAGTGTTGCATTTATCATGCCACATAAAGCGACGTGATAGATTTTTTCTGGAAGTGGTTGCGTCATTTGGGACGACAACTCACGGCGATTTTTTCTTATTGTTCCTACAATCGATATTTTGTTTCGTGCAAGTTTTTCAGCCACTGGTAACAAAAACAAAGTTATCACAAATGATGTTGTAACCTTTTCCTTTTATTTTATCTGTGAGCTTTAGCATCACAGATTCCGCCAAAGGAGTTCCTACTTGCTCTTCTCGTTCTTGAGTCCCCAAATATGATATGATATCAGCAACATATTTCGTTATGACGTCTGCCAATACCCAGAATTTTATCCCGTATTTAGCTGGCTTGTTTGGCATGAACATGATAAAGGGGCAGCGAGATTTTATAGGCCTTAGTTGCTCATCTATAATAAGGGAAAATTTGCAGTTGTATTTTGTTTGGCACATAGATGAAAACGTTTCAAATGCTTCACGAATTGGCGTAGAACGGACAAACTAAAAAAACGTACAAACTAAAACTTGTCTAATCCGTAGAAACGGACAAACTAAAACTTGTCTATTTTATTAGTTCAATAAACAGTAAAGTTTCGCTGTCAGTATCTCATGTCCATTCGCTGAGCCTGACCTCTTTAGTCTCCAGTACGGTGCCCAATGAAAAATTAGAGCAGTATTAGTTTATTACTCAGCACATTTTCATAAATTGTAAAAACACCAAAAAACTTTTATAACTTATTGAATTGCAAATAATTCAAAGCATAAGTTCCCTGTTGAAGAACGTAACGTAGAAACAAAAAATAGAGCATTTTTTGTTTTATGAAAGCTTGCTGTGTAGGCTAGTTTTTCGTTATAGCTTGTAATAAAAACGCTATTCTGTAGTCTATAAGCTACTAGTACATTTTAAAATTTACAAATATCAAGCTGTGTAAAGCTGTGTTTGAACTTTGAACATTTGAAAACTCATTCTGCATATTTAGTGACCCATTCGAAAAAAAGCAAATTTTTACTGTTTGATTTGATAAACAAAACCGCTACTAGTTAGAAGTCCATGTCAGAAGTAAACGGTTTGTCGCCGCAGTTTTGTTGAGAAATCTAATTATACAACTCATAATTATACTTTCAAACAAAAGTAAGCAAACAAAAACCAGACAAAAAAGTGCATTTAATGAGCTTCAGAACTTTTTGCAAGCAGAAATGCTATAGTGTCGAAAATGATACCTCCGTAAACAATAGGGTGTAAGAGTTTACGCATCTAAAGTAATTAATAAAAACCAACATTTTGTTATAAAATGTTATGGATAGTTCGTAATAATAAATTTTAGGAAAAGTCGAAAAAATATACGCCCTGTAAAGCAAATATCTGGAGATGCAACAAAATAAAAAAATCTTGGTGTCGAAAACGACACCACCGTAATTCTAATGTTAAGTCGAGTCAAGTTATTTGGTTCAGTTAGGTTGGTTACTTTCATGAAATAGTCCTCGGATACAGCTTGCGATGTCACATTCTAGTCTCATTCGTTCTTCATCTGTTCATTTCCGTATCACCACAAATTTGCTCCACTTTGCTCCTCTTACCCTGGTGCAAATATTTTTGCATAATTATAATGAGGCATTGTAGTATGCTGTCTATTTGCAGTTTCTATAATATGCTCATTTTTATTGTAAATTAGGTTATTAATTTTATATTAATCAGGGCTATAAATTTGTAAATTGCTTTGATTAAAATGTTCACGACTTCGGAAAAGCTTGTTGTCTGACACTTATCAAGAAAAAAGAACAGAATGGAAAATTTGTAAATTTTTGAGAATGTAAGTAATGAATTTGTAAATAAAACTTAATAGAATTGGTAAAATCCAAATTTCATATCTGTTTGAAATAACAGACAGCGGTATGTCTGATCAATCTGCACCCTCAAAGTCAAGAAGGAAAATCTCCACCAGAGCTTTGAAGTCTTCGATGAAATTAAGAACTACACATCTATTGAAAGATTGCCAAGGCGATCAACTAAATAAAGGAAGCAGCAATGTAAATTCGTTAACGAAACTTAGCACGTCGCAGTCTTTTGACTTAACCAGCACTTCAGAATCTTCCATGCAATCTAGAAAATTGAGGTCGTCGAAACAGACTTTTTCCTCGACTGCATGTGGCCAAAGTAAATCTTTGAAAACTTTAGAACAGCCTAGCACTTCCAAAGCACCCAAAAAAGTCAAACAGCTAAAGTCACAAAAAGTTTCTAAAAGCATAAAATCAGCCAGGAAAACTAATCAGTTGAAGTTGCTAAAGCTAGGTGGACCAACTACATCAAAATCAACCAAAGGCGTCAGCTGTGGAGATGAAACCGCTGCTGTTGCAAAGAGATCGAAATTTTCTGGTAAGATAAATCCGGTTGGTGGTTTATTTATTTGTTCTTCAACTATCACGAAACGAATAATAATCTTGCTGCATTTTGCTTCTATTTTAGTGCTAAAAAGCATTACTAATTGTAGTCGAATTCATTGCTAAACCTTGTTTTTCATGAAAAAGTTTTTGCTTTTTACTGGCATGTCAAAAGCAATCCTACTGCCCTCATTGATACAATTCCACTTCGAACAAAAAACTTAGCTTCATGTTTGCATATTTCATTAATTTTTTGCTCAATTTAAGATACTTATATCATCAGCTCTTTAATTTTAATTTCTTCACCCTATTTGAATTTGAGCAGTTGATGCCAGCTTGCAAGAAAGCCGACCAACTGGAGGAAGCAAGCAATTAATTGGGGACAATTTGCACAACAATGGAGTTGTTGCACAGAACATTGATGGAAACTCAACAGTAATTGGAACACTACAAAGTAAGTGTTACCAGTAGCGTAGCCAGGGGGGGGGGGCGGGGGGGGCTCGAGCCCCCCCATTGGCTTGTGAAGTATGCAAAATCGCACGTGTTTAATGCTTTTGAGGCCGATTTTTTGTGAAAAATTGAAAATAGCCCCCTCCATAAGAAAACAGCCCCCCTGAAACGTTTGAATTCCCAAATTCGGCCGAAAAATCAGACCCGATTTCGGCGAAGACCTTTTTTTTTTTTTTTTTTTGGAGACCACCTGATTTTGGGCGGAAAAAACCTTTGAATTTCGGATTTCGGCCAAAAAATCAGACCCGATTTCGGCGAAGACCTTTTTTTGGAGACCACCTGATTTTGGGCGGAAAAAACCTTTGAATTTCGGATTGCGGCCGAAAAATCAGACTCAATTTCGGCGAAGACCTTTTTTTTTTTTTTTATTTTTGGAGACCACCTGATTTTGGGCGGAAAAAACCTTCGAATTTCCGAGCTTTCCGAGAAATTTCGTCTGAATTTTCCGACAAACCGTGTGAAACTGATTCAAGAACAATCAAAATTCGGGTCAAGGTCGTTTGCACTTTTCTCACTCTTTCGAAATAGCCCCCCCTTTTCCAAATCCTGGCTACGCGCATGAGTGTTACGGTACTTTTTGGCAGTTTGCCGTTTAAAAACAAATGCTACCTATTATTCTCTTGAATTAAGCATCTTAATATCAACGCGATTTCTTCAAATTGCAATCGCTTTGTAGCAAATAACGAGTTTTTAATTACCGTTCTACACAACTTAAAGCCACCAAACTTCACCAAACCCTCTCTTTAGGGCTCGATGCACACTTCCACTTGAGATAGTATTTTGTGATAAAAATGAATTTAACAATAGAATAAAAAAAAGCAGGCAGCACTAGTCTTTTAATCAATTTGGAAATCAAATTTATTTCAGGATTTTCCTTCAAGGCCATCCGGCTGTCCCCATACATTCAATACTGAAAAAAAAAAAAAAGATCCCGCAGCAGTTCCTGCACAGTCAGTAAAAAACTTCAGAGGAACATCCTCAACATTAACCAGCAGCAGGCACGTAGCCACAAATCTGCAATAGTGGGGGCTGTTATGTCGGTATGGGGCGGAGCCCCTGGCGCTTGAAATTTTTGTATTTTGTGGGGGAAAATAACTTAATTTTAGGCATATTTTGAAAGAAATTGATGCAGCTCTTCAAACGTGGCATAGAAATTTGCAGTGCAAAAGCATGATTTTACTAATTGCATAAATGGGCTATGCGGAAGATAGCTGTTCCTAGAATTTCAGTTATTGTATTTACAAGCTGGTATTTCATATAATCTTATACCTGTAGTTCAATAAAACTCTCAAAAAGAAACCTATTTTGTCTATATATTGTAGGGAAAAATATAATTAGGAGGGCTAATGGGAGGAAGTTTGAGAGAATTAATTCGTAATTAACTAATACTGAATAGCCCCCTCCCCACTATTCCTGAGCTTATACACTTTTTATGAAACCTATGTTAAGCATTTTTTGATTAGCAATTTTTGGCCATTTTTCAAAAGTTTTTTTTCTGATTTATAATTTTGATTTTTGAACATATTAGCCCCCACCCCTTCATTTAAATAAACATTTCAAAATACGCTTTAAATTCTTTTTTAGATTACTCCTTGTGAGTGTTTTGAGCTACAGGATTTACCAGCTAGTAAATATAAGACTGAAAGTATACCATTAGCCACCTCCCGCATTGCCTATTTATGCACCCAGTATAGTTGTGTTTTGCACCGATAATTTCTATGCCACGTTTCAAAAGCATCAATTTTTATAAAAATTAGCCCAAAATTTTTGCAAAAAACTTACAAAACTTTTTAGACCCGTATACTCAAGCCTTCAGCCGCCGGCGGCTAACGGATTTGCTCCCAGACTCACAAAAACATCCGGCGGCTGGGGGCTCTTCTCCCAGACTCCTGAAACAGTCTCCCCTCTTTGCAAATTTCTGGATACGCGCCTGACAGTAACGACATTTAAAATAAAAAATCTTAAAAAGCAATTTATTCAAGTTGCAGCAGCTTAAAATCTCAACACTTTTTACTGATGACACTCGTCACAAAATCGTTTCTCTTCACTTCTGGTTCAAATGGGAACTTAACAGTTCAATAGGGAACACGTTTGCATAAGGGAACAGAATAGATATTATATCGTTTTTTGTACCCAAAAGAGCGACGATTAAGAACAAAAGATGAACATCTAGCGACCAGCAAAGATTGAAGAAACAAAAGACGCTCTAACACACAACCTTTTTACATGAGAATTTATTAAGAACAATGTACTAAAAAAATTAATAATAAGCTATAGACAGTATACAGAGTCTTATAGGCACAATTAAACCTATGATTAACAGCCTAAGACATACTGTTTCGGAATCGACATTCGTCTTTTATTCCTCGTCAGTATAGCTAGGACTACAGGTATGAACATGAGCGTAGAAAGGCAAAAAATTGCAAATTAACCAGATCATGACACAATTTTTTTTTTTTTCCAAAAATATATTGCTATAAATTAGATCTTTACCGACTAAAGTACAAATCTTACCTTACATCTCTCAGAAGAACGATAGGCTAGCTAACTCTCTACTCTCCTCATAGCTCGCCTTAAATGGCTACGTCTCCAGTAGGCTGAAAGGCTCAAAACTAGTGCCAAAATTCAGACTAGAGCTAAACTAGGCTAACAATCTTTAGAAATGAAACGCTATCAATACCCTCTGCTCTCCTCGTAGCTCGCCTAAAATGGCTACGTCTCCAACAGGGCCGAGACGGATCTAAACTAGAACCAGTGACTCGCAGTAGTATGTACAGTGACTCAACAATGACAATTTATTAAGAACAATGTACTAAGAAAATTAATAATAAGCTATAGACAGTATACAGAGTCTTATAGGCACAATCAAACCTATGATTAACAGCCTAAGACATACTGTTTCGGAATCGACATTTGTCATGATCTGGTTAATTTGCAATTTTTTTGCCTTTCTACGCTCATGTTCATACCTGTAGTCCTAGCTATACTGACGAGGAATAAAAGACGAATGTCGATTCCGAAACAGTATGTCTTAGGCTGTTAATCATAGGTTTGATTGTGCCTATAAGACTCTGTATACTGTCTATAGCTTATTTTTACATGAGGTTTTGCAATGGTGTTGATAAAAATTTTCAACACCATTTCGTCACTCCCTTAGCTATTGCATCACAAAAGCATATTTCATGAAAATTTATGAAAATAACACTAACAATTTAACCCGTTTTACATGAAGTTTTTTTTGAGTGGATCATTTGCCATGTTTCCCAAAAAAAAAGTTTCAAAATATTTTTATACATAATCGGGGGTATAATTTTTACTAGGAAAATCTCTTACGAAAGAGCTTTGTAGAGTTTTTTTAATAGGAAATGTGATTACAAGTACAGAAATTATCAAAATAAGCAAATAAGCCTCCGTGACTTAGCCTAATTGCGGCGATGCCTTTAGAATAGAACTACAAGATGGCATCGTCGATGTTATCAACATCAGATTCTCCAATACAAATGATGATTAGAGAGGCCTCTACGTCGTGTTTGAAGTAGAATATCATAGGAACGACTGGGTCAAAAAAGATGGAGTCAACGCAAATCCAATCTAATGCGATTGCCTCATAACTTTAAATACGGCTTCCCGCTAAATTAGTCTTCAGTCCTCTTTTGAAAAGCAGGTTTAGTCAAATTGAAATCGTTTGTAAGCAAACGCTGCGTGCATCCTGGCCTGAGGCAGATCAAAATTGAAGACTTGAAATGAGCCGGATAATTTTTTCAGCGCTGCATTTACATTGCGCGGAGCCCCATGCAGCACTTCTTGTATTTTGCTGCATTTAATTCTAGCCAAATGTAGCTGAAGACCAAAGAAAAAAAAAAGGGTCTTCGAAGAATTTAAATTTATTTTTTTGCCAAATGTCGACAAAAAAACAGATCTTCCATCTGAGTGCGGAGCTCCCATAAAAGAGCGGAGGCCCCTGGCATTGTACCATTTGGTAAATCGGGGGCTGGCCAGGGGGCTGGGTTTGGACACCACTGCCATATACTGTATTATAAGTTAATAACCATTCAAGATTCCTTCCAAAAATGTTTAATTATCAATGCGATTGATTTATCTGGTCTGGGGCCATCCAACCAGACTAATTTACTGATCATATAGCAACATTGGCTGATGTATAATTGAGTCCAGTAAAACAATGATGACCAAGCAAAGTCATCGTGGTCGTCGGTGGGCGTAAAAATGCTTTTTGGGCTTATGTTTGAGTATCTATGAAGAACGATTTCGGTCGAAAAAAATGAAGGCTGACGACTGAGCGCAGGTCTGACAAAATTTTATCTCGGGCCGTACTTTGAACACCCTTGATCTAAGCTTGCGGATATTTTTCAGTTCAAATAAGAAGTAGTGGTTCGATGTTCAGAGACTTTCGAATTTGGGAGCTATATGCACAGTAACAAACAAAGTACCAGCAACGTAAATCTCCTTCGATTTTTCGCAAAAACTTCATTTTAATAACGAAAAAAAGCGGTTTAGAAGAAAACCGCACTGGTCATCTTTGCTATACTAGCAGTTTGGTACGGCCACTGTTAAATTTGGAAAACATTCTTACGTGTATTTAACGAGCTTGCTAATATCTACATTACCTAAAAGATCTTAAAATGACTCTTGATTGTATAGGCTGCAGTATACAATTTTGTATACGGCCACTGTTAAACTTGGAAAACATTCTTACGTGTATTTAACGAGCTTGCTAATATCTACATTACCTACAAGATCTTAAAATGACTCTTGATTGCATAGGCTACAGTATACAATTTTGCAGACTAGGCTAAGCCAAGCTGTTTTTGCTAAAGCAAAAAAAGTGGGCTTGGTCGGCCACAAATTTAAACGTAGTATATAATCTTTAGCAATTCCTTGTCTCTTTCTTCGGTAATTGGCTTCATTTGCGCAATTCTATTCCACTATCATCCAATCTATTGCTTTCATTTTAGTTTAATCCATTCTCAATTAGCACACCTCGCACGTTTTTTTCAGCAACTTTTAATATTAATTCTTGAACCATAACAAGATAATTGTGACGTTTTTCAGCCAAAAACATGTTTCGTCGCATCAAAATTTTCAACAACATTCCAATCGAGTTGAACCCATCCAATCCACCAATTGCAATGGTGTTGCTTTCAACCCCATTTCAACACGATTCCAACACCATTGGGCAAGTTTCGTGATGCTGTTGTGAAGTTTTCATGCCAACCGTGATTTTGATTATGACGAAATGGTGTTGAAAATTTTCATCAACCATTAAATAATGTCAACAAAAACATTTACATTTCTGTATTAGTCGCACTTTCTCGAAAGCAAATAATTAAATCAAACAAACATGTAAACAACAAAAAAATCTAGGGTATGTTATCTAGCTGCGTGAACACAGAGCAAATTGATTTTATGATTTTAAGATTGATAACTAAAGTTTTACCACAAAATTCGCTACACCCTTAATTTATCAAGTCTTTAACTCCATACTTGTCGAAATTAAACCTTGATTAAAACCCCATTTCATTAAGAAAGGAAGCGGACAGTTCCAAGTAAATTAGTACCAATTATTTTCGAAAAAGTGCTGTTTCAATGCTAAGACCATAGACCCGAAACATTTAGTAAGCTTGAAACTGAATCAATTGTGCCAATTTTGTGTTTTTTTGTTTACGGTTCACTGGCACTGCAGCGATATTTGTTTTTGTCTGCTGTGGCTGCTCTGTATGCTGGCAAGTACTGGGCCATTTAGCAAACTATTATTGAATTCATCAGCCATATTGCAGCAAAAAATAAAATTTTTAAAAACGTTATCTTTTTTTTTCAACGCCAAACGTTTTCGACCATTCTTCTGGACTTCTTCAGAACAAAAACATTTAGAGTTGACATTTTAAAGACTAACTCAGCAAAAGAGTTACTTTCCCACAAGCAATAAAGTTTTCTTCACTGCAACAAAAAAAATTGAAAATTCTATTCGGTTTAACAAAGATATTTTTCGTAAATTAATGTTCATGGCAACGCAATGTCTTTTCATGTACAAGGACAAACTGTATAAGCATATAAATGGTGTGACAATAGGTTCGTGTCTCGGGCCTACATTGGCAAATTTTTTCTTAGGTTTTTTAAAGGAGAAGTTATTTGCTAATAGGAAAATTTCTCACCTAATTTGTATCTACGGTACACTGTAATATTTATGCTGTTTTGATAGTAAAAGCGCTTGCATCAGTTTTTAGATATTTCCAATTCACAAAACAAATACATAAAATTTACCCCTAGAAAAATTGCGATAATTTGGCTTTTCTTTGTGTGCAAATAAAACTGAATGACACCGGCTTTGACACTTGCGTTTGGCGAAATCCCACTAATACTTGATTTCTACTTAATTTTAATGGATTGTGTCCGAATGCTCCGAAATCTGATTTAATTATGAGCTTGTTGCATCGTTCAAAGTAAGTATGCTCGACTACCGAATTGTATGTGCAGAAACTAAAGCGTTCATGCCATATTTTTTGCAACAAAGGCTTTCCTGATTGGTCCACATAATTATAACATAATAAAAAAGTTTGAAAACGACAAAGCAACTATCAGGATAAATATGAAGACGGTTTTCTTTTCACAATTGGGATACCGTTTTTTGGAAAGGGGTCACGAGTATTTTCAAAACGACGAATTGGTCTTAATAAATTGAAATTTAATTTTGATATTATTGTTTAACATACATGCTTTAAAACTGAATCGTATTTTCAACTTTCGAGTTCTACTCCGTTTCCTTTATTGTCTAATGTCGTGTACAGGTTTACTTGTTCGCGTGATGCGAATATTTGATACATCGGTATGACTACACGACATCTTGACACGAGGATTCAGGAACATCTGCACCACAAAACCAGCAATTGGTGACCACATTGAAATATTTTAAAATTGCAAGCTAAATAATACACATTTTAATGGTTTAAAAGTTCTACATATTTGTGATTCAGAATATATTACAAAAATACAAGAAGCTTTACTTATAAAAAAAAATAGAATCCACAACTCAGTAGTCAGCTTTACGCAAATAGTTTATTGTTTCTACAAAAATATGTTTATTAGGTTAGCATGCAATACCATGTTTTTTTGTTTTTTTTGTTTTTGTGCGTATGTTTTTTCAGAGTTCTACTAATATCCTACAGTAGGTACTAAATGTATATGTGATATTATTTGCATGTCATTGCATAATTTGTACAATACATTGTTACGTTAAAATTGCGTACTTGTTGTGTTGCGGTGAACGTAATGCTTTTTTGAAAGTAACTCAATAGCTCGTTAGTCTTTAAAATGTTAACACCAAATATTTTTGGTCTGAAGAGAACCAGAAGAATGGTCGAAAACGTTTAGCGTTCAATAGAAAATATCTTTTTTAAGAATTTTGTCTGTTGCTGCAATATATGGCTGATAAAATCAAGGTCTTAGCCGAAAATTTACGCATAAATTATTGGGACTTCGCGTGCCCACGTAGGACCTATTTATGTACTAGGCCGTTTTGATAGATAAGCAATTGAGCAACAAAACTTATTTAATTTGCTTATAAGTAAAAAACGGTTGAATTTTGGATACAACATGCAAACCAATAAAAGCGTTCTGCATGCAAGTTTTAGAAATCCTAAAGGTCGAGCTAAATTTTGCTGCTCAAATTAGACAAATAAAATTTTCAGAATAGCTAAGTGTAATAAAGTAATAAAACCAGGGATGTAGAAGCGCCAGTTTTTGAATTTTTTCCGCTTCCACCACTTGATGACGTAATTTTTGCTTAAAGTTTTTTGTCTTGAAATTTTTTCGCAAAAAAAAAATTTTTTTTAGATATGTCAAAATTAGACGGTTTATGTTATCAATAGGGCCATTTTTATTTAACCTAAAAAATTAATTTGAGTTTATTGTTGCTCTAAAATTTGACTTTATTTTGACTTAAACCGTTTTGACTCTATTGAGCTTCGAGTTTTGATTTAAAAAACGTTGTTTTGTAATTCGCAATTTACTTTTTCTCTTTTCATTAACGGCATTTAGCTAGAAAGCTCAATCAGTCAGTCTTGTGAATAAAAAACCGAGTGATGCAGAATAGATACCTCAAAAACTGCTCACATTTTATGTCAATTACACTTTTTTAATTACCAATGAATTTAGAATTGAAACTGGCTCCTATTTAATTTTCACGAATTTTCGGCCACATTTCTTTCAAAATTTTATTGGAAAATAAATTGACACAATTTCACTCTTGCTGAGTAAAAATTTGTGTGACGTAAAATTTTGTGCGTTGTTAAAGCTGTTAGTAAAGCACAATTACAGCCCTAACGTCCTGTTAGTAAAATAAAAATTGATCTCGTGGTTTGTAAATTTGGAAGTAGTGCTCTAAATTATTTTATTCATGCCGAGGCTGGCATTCTTAATTTGCTCTCAATTTGAAAAAAAGGCTCGTAATACTATATAAACTTGTTTTTATAAAAACTTAACCCAGGCAATTGTTTAATGACAAATTGCAGCTATTTACAGAAGTTGGAGTAGCAAGACTTTATTCAAACTTGCTTGTACCTGTTCATAAAGTTTTGATTGCTGATCAAATATTAAAAAAAAAACCTGGTATGCTTTTAAAACAAATGTTTGATCAAAAACTATTTTGACAATTTTTTACCAAATCCAAAATTTTAACTTTATTTTGTTCTACGAGCATAAAATCTACCTAAACTGACTTCAGAGCACCCAAAACCAATGTTAGTAAACGTTTGATGATACAATAAAGCCCTAAAAAAAATTGATTTTATTGACTTTTGCTGGCCCTAGTAATCCCCATCTTAAAAACATAACATGGAATCAAAATATGTGATTTGTTTGACATTGCAAGAATCTAAGCATAAGCGTATTAAGGAATTCGGATTGGAAGAGGCCAAAAGTGAAACGGACAAACGCGTGGTCATGTGTTTTGTCAGCTGGTACCAATCTTTTTTAATCGTTTAGTTAAAAATTTGAAAAAAGAAGTGATTACTGATTGAGATTTAGAAACGCATTTCCAAACGCTTTACATATTAATGTTGTAATCGCATCTGCTGTAAAGTATAATTAACATTTACTAAAGTGATTTAGGCAGTGGTGTAAAAAGAACTCAAAAATTGTAATCAAGTAAAAGTTTCGTTGCTGACGAAAAAACTACTTGAAGTAAAGTGCAAAGTACTGACCAAAAGAAGTACTTGAGTAAAAGTAAAAAAGTCGACAAGTTTGACGTCCTTCGTGGTCGACTCCTGGGAAATCATAACGACTTCCACTGTTGCACAGCGGCAGAGGCTTTATAAAGAATAAACGATTTTTCACTTGTGGTACTTAAAAAAAACAAGTGAAAAAATCGCTGAACCCTTGTAGCAAAAATCCCTAGAAAGCCTCTGCCGCTGTGCAAGCCGTTAAGGTTTGTCCAGTTCGGCCAAGAGTCTTGTCCAGCTGGGGAATAACTTTGTTAGTAAAAAAGTCGTTGTTTTAAAAGTACTCCAGAACAACTATTTCTGAAAGTATTCAAGCAAAGTAAGCACACTATTCAACTGACATATGACAGACAACTAGTCAAATATCTTCACATTATTTCCACATAGCGCTTGATCTTCTAACTCCTCTTTCTTTCAAGAAGTCATGAATTACTAATTGCTGCAGATTTTTTGTTATTATATTCAAGACAATTAATCAAAAAAAAAAAAAAAACAGCAAGACTTTAAGAAATGAAAATCATCCCATGCAGAATTTGCATGAATCATTTTATTACATCTTTGCTCAAATACTCATGCACTGTCATTGTTAAATCTTAGACTCTTTATTAGTAGACTGGAAACTGACAGTTTTGTCTTTTTTTCTTCACGGTTCACTGACTCGATATCGCTGTCAAAGTCTGTCTGCTTTGGTTGCACCATATAGACTCTTTACAATCAGTCATAGGCTATCTTAAGTAGCAAAATGTTTTTACACCATAGACTCAATTAGGTTAATGTTGTGGCTTGTAGACTACATATAAACGATATACGGTAGGCTAGGTTGAAATAGACTTCATGCAAATAGTGTTAGAGCAAATCAAACGCGAGAAGTGTGATGCTAGCAATTTAGTGGTATCCTTTTTCAACGATAGCAGCTCCATGCAAGCAAGAGATAGAAATCTTTAAAAAAAAAAAAATATATATATATAAAAATCCTTAGATCTCAGAAAGACGTAAGGTGCTGTAAATCGCAGCAAAGTTTTGAAACGCACGACCTGCATCAATGACGCTTGAGTTAGGTTTCTGCGTCTCGGCTTAAACGTGTATACTCTAAAAACAGACTATGATGATCCCTGAAAAGCTTCGAGTTTAGAATCTCGGAACCTCCACTAACATTTTACAGTCCTTATACAAGAAAGGGAAGCCTATTATAGTCCACTACGTAAATATTTGGTGTTTTGTAAATATTTTAAACAGATCCGTTCTTACGGTAAAAAATATCTATCCAATTTTGCCACCTTCAGTTTTTGTTGCATAAGATTCAACTCCGTTTCTAAGAGAATTACAGTACTTTTTCTGAAACTGAATACGTTGAGCCCCGCTGAATAACCTGTCTGGCTACGGCCCTGAATAGCTTGCTATGGTCAAGTTTCGAGTTTATGCGGTCACAAAATTCCGCAAGTGCATGTACAGTGAGTAGCACAGATAGGGGGGATATTGTGTCATGGCCCCCCGTGTTTGGGCCATGGCACAACTCAAATAATGTGTGAAAAAGTTCGCGTAATTACATCACCATAAAGCATGCACGGATTGCACGTGGGAAAGACTTACTCTATACCTGGCATTTTAGCATTACTTTAATCAGCTTGAGGGTAAGAGTGTGCAGATTTCAATTTTTTTGCTCATGCCAATATATTTCTGCTTTAAAAAGTTTTTTGACTTTTTTTTTGAAGCGCATATTTGTTCTCCTATCACCAGATAGCGTCTGACGCTAAATATTGGACGATCCGCTCACTTTCTATTGCAATGACTACTTCTACTTTGTGCTTGGAGGAATCCGCACCTGTTTAGAAGTTTCCAATGATTCAATGTTCCTGCGAATTTCTTCGAATTCTTGTCCACTGAATTTGCTGCTTGTTTGAAGACACCAGCCGAGATAATCATCGTGAAGCGTCTTTTCCAAAGACACAACAACGTGACCAGGGTTTGGGTTGAACCCAGATCATACGATCAGAGCCATCGTAAAAACGACGGCTTTATTACCATCTCGGCCTCGCTGTCGACTTTACTCAACTCAAGTTCATCACACTCTAAACTGCAACAAAAAAGGCTCGGCACTATTTCTCTCTATCTAATGATCGAACTAGACAATGGCTTGTTAAGAAGTAGAGTTTTAACCAGCTGGTGGAGACACGTTATATTTCAGATGTTTCGCGGCCAATACCAATAAGTTAGCCTTTAATGCTTGGCATGTTTCAAAAAAATCTCTCACCAATAGCTACAAAATTTTTACTTTCTATCTTGGCCTTACGTATAATACTTGTGGAAAAGGATGGCTAAGTGTATTATTTAGCTAGTGCCCTTCAGTTGTTTTTATACTTATTTTGTGTATGTTTTGCACCGTTCAAAGCGTACCTTTTAATCCGAAATTTAATCTAAAAATATCTTAACAGTGAGTTATTTTTGTAAGACAACGTAAAAATCTCTGAGCGCTGGGGGTTTCGCCCCCAGAGCCCCTTATTATCTTCGGCGGCTGGGAGTCTGGGACTTTGACCCAGACCCCAAACTTATGATGCCAATTTTAAGTTTTGACTCATGCACACCCCATTAGAAAATCTTGCCTAAGCCTACGCCATTCTGCATACATGACAAGTAAAAATTTCTAGGCAGGCTGAGTTCTGCCTTGCCCCGTCTGACTTTCGCTCCGAGTCAATTTTTTTCTACCGCGCTATCAGCAAGTCCTTATAAGTATACTCTTACACATTTTGATACCGTTTGTTAACGATTTGATTTACAGCGTCTACTCGCAAATCGTAACACGCTTGTAATAGCCAATTTAAAAATTTAATCCAATGCAATCCAAAGTGGTCCAATGAGCGGAAAGCAGTAAGCGATAAGCGGTTTCTAAAAAACGCAAACAATAAATACCAACATTATGTGAACCACAAAACTCGCGGACGCATAAAATATTACCTTGGCAAGTACGACACGTAACATTTTAAACTGTAAATAAAGTTTAGCTCAAACAACTTAAGCAAATAGTATTTAACGGTAACATTTACATAATCAGTAGTAATTTAGCATTAACATTCAATAGTAATTTAGTATGGAGAATCCAAATGCAATAACTATTAATTTACTCACCGATGAGTATCCGGATGTAGACGCAGAATCCAATTTAAAATATTCTGGTCTTGCAACTGAAACTTGGTTGTCAAATTACTCAAGAGAGAGAGAGAGAGAGGGAAGAGAAAGGCCCGAAAGTAGGAAAGACACCGGGGGTCTCAACTGCTTGCTGTCCAAGGGGTACCAAATCGGCAGACTAATGCAAACGGCTCTGAAATTGCCGTGCAATAGAAGCTCCAAAATTGCGCTATATAGGCTCTGGGAAGGACAATTTCTCAGTCCAAAAAAAATAGGACAGCAACTGCTGATTTGTTATTGGGTCTTTTTGCCTGCTTCTCTGGAGATCTAAAATTACTTCCTCTCTCGATGGCACTAAAATCCTGAGTGATTTGGCATCACAAGCTCGCAGCTTGCAAGACCAACAAATTTGCATACTATTTTACATCATAAAGAAATAAACAAGTGATATTAAGCAACCGGATTTGAAGAATTTGAAAAGCAGCTGGAAGTCAAATAGTATGATTTGTACAAATTAAATTGTCCAAATTTGGCAATGATTACGTGTATAAAAACCAAAGTACATAAAACAACGCACATAAATGACCAATAAATGAGTCCGGGTTTGAAACTTGAATAAAGCAGAGAAAACGACGCTACACCGTTGAAAACAGAAAAAAAAAACACATATTTTGTAGAATTTGAAACTCATCTAGATTTCGATTTTCCAGTTACTTTGCAAAAGAGGTTCTTTCATAATACATATCCAGAGGTAGTCAATAATGAAGATGTTTTATTTGGTAATTTTACCATGATTTTACTACGACCTGACGTAAAAAAAATATTCTCATTCTATCGGGCAAAACTGCTTATTGAAAATATGTTTGTAGAGGTCTCGAACGTGAAATTTGTACTGTAGATAAAATCTTTATATATGGCGAGTTTTTTCAAAATTTTGTTCTTTTTGGTGGGTACAAGCATTAGCAGTTGAGGCACTATTATACTTTAAAATTACTTTATTACTGAGAATTAATTTGGACTACTTTCACTTAGGTAAAAATAATTCGCCGTACATCTATTTTCTCGTGAAGTAAATTTCAGAGTAAGTAGCAATACTTTTGTTTTTCGACTACTTTGACCACCTCTATATCTATCTTCTTTTGTGCCGATTAATTAATTCAACTGGAAACTTCTTTTGGCTTTTTTAGTCTGCTGATCTAGCTTCATGGCTTTACTTGTAAGCTTCGAATTGGTAAGTTTTCTTATGCTTTTGCTTGTACTTTGCATTTGAACTTACCACGAAAAACCTTATCGTGTCGAGTAATTCACGCGTGGCCAAAAAACTTCGCAGCGAGAGAAGGCTTTTTCAATTCTCTTCGTTTTCTCTTCGCGCGTCAGTTTCTAGTCTACTAATAAAGAGTCTATGGTTAAATTATGCTAAAATTTAAACACACTTTGGAAGTGTTGTTTGTAACAGGGTGGGTCTACAGGGTGGGCCAAAAGTTATGCACCATAGCTATTTCAGTTTATTCTACGATAACCGTTTTTGGATTAACTAATAAAAATTATTTTTGAATTTTTTGCATTGAATTTATTTCACGCATGTGAAGGCAGGTAGAAGCCTGAAAAACATTACGTCACTAAATCACACAAAATTACTGTAGATAACCCATTTAAATAGTTTGGGTCTCTACTGGATGAAATTGATCATCACATTAAAAAATTTTGTAATTACATTGCTCAATAAATTACAATACCGTACAATAATGATTATTGCATTTATTGTGCGTGGTTTTTAGTTCACTCTGTAGAATTTAACAATAGAAACGAGTAGTGAGTAACCATAGGACGCATTTTTGGCAAATTTATATCTCTGTTTGCTTCTTTCATGATCTAGCCTTAGTAGAATAAACATTTATGCCAGTATGCGGCAAAGGCCAGACACCAAACAACAAACTTGAAACTAAAACCATCTTGAACTGCTATTCGCCAGACTAGAACTGATACGTACTAGCGAACATAGGAAAAAGCATTGCTGCTGTCGCTGTGCTGGTCTGACCTTTGACGCAAGATTTGCCAGCCATAAAAGAGAAAAATACAACTAACTTGACTGAATTGAACAATTGCCTGTAGGAAAGTCGACTGTTCTGGGAATTTGTAGTTCAAACCTAAAATTACAGTACTTTGTACTTTTCTGAATCAAAATACTACTTAAGTAGCGTTACTTCATTCTAAAAATAAGCAAGTAAAAGTAGCCACAAAAAGAACTGATCAAAAAGTACTCGTTACCGGAAAAAAGTATTTGAATAATCTCTTCAAGTAAAAGTATATTGTTACTTTACATCACTGGATTTGGGTACCCGAAGCAAAGCCCAAACAATCGCAGAAGGCAGAACTTAATTCGTTAGATAATTAGTTTTTATACGAGGCTTTGCTCCAAATTCTGCGAAGCAACGTGTATTTTTAAGACTGCAAACCAACAAATCGTGCAAAAATTTTGTGGCTCTAGAATTTTAGATATTACATTAGAATCAGAGGTGGGCAGCGCAAGTGATAAAAGTAGCGCCGAAGCGCACGCGCAACTATCTTGAAAAAGTTACACCGCAAGCGTTTCTGCAAGCCCAAATAAATAATTGCGCCGCAACCGCAAGCGCACACGCAAGAGTGACGTTTTCAAAAGTGTAATCCTAATTAACTCACTGCTCAAATTGCGCTAGGCTACGGACCGAAACCAATATTAAAAACAAATTATGTACGTTATCAAATTACGAAATTAGTAAGCTGAAACATCGATTTCTTTTAAAAAATGAATGCATTTGAAAATGGTTGTCCCTAACCCCTTTGGGCGAACAACGTCTTGATAGCTAATGCAAAAAAAATTCAACACCCGCACATAAAGGAAGTGAGGTGTTAAAAAATTCCACTTATGAAGTCATTTTTGGAGTCACTGTTTTTTTCTAATGGCTCGTCAAGAAAATCCTTACAAGCTTCGATGCATATTTTGTGCTTCAGAAGCAATCAGCACCACTCTGTGGCGAATGGAGTACGCTAAAAAAATTATCTTGTTTTTGTTTAAAAAAATTGAGCCATCAAAGTATTAATTAGGAGCAATCGATGCTATCTCTCAATCCTGTTTGCAATATCTTTCAAGTGTTCCCGGACTAGCAAAAAAGTTATTACTAATTGTTTTTGTTGTTCCTTATTTTTGAATTTATTAAAAACGCGTTTAATGTCCAAACGCGTTTAATGTCCAAAGCAAGTTTATGATTTTTTAGATATGAGTAGCATATTTCTAGAAAGACAATTACAAAATTAATTTTTCTGTTTCAAATTTGCTTATACAACTATTTTTTAAATACTAAATTGGATTTTTATTTTTTTGAAACATTAGCAAAAAATATTTTAGAGAGAAACGTTTCAGCGAAAGAAGACCCTTGGTGTAAATTTAATAGAAGTTTTGCGAGCAGTAGGCGAATGAAACTTTCCGAGACGAGGCTTTAATGAACCTACCTCGTGATACGCGTTGCCAAGAGGGGCCAAAAGGCCAGCCCCCTTCCCCAATTCAAATGCTACCAATGATAAAAATAATAACAACAAAGCCTAATAATTTTTCTATTACATTTTCGCATACAACAGCATACGTGTACGACAGACTAATACTGATATTGACAACAAGGTAGCCCAGGCCCCTCAAATCAAATTTTTTCTAACCAATTTAAATGCATATAACCCTGGAGAAATTTGGAGTTTTTGTACTAAAGGTTGCAACCTCAGGCCCTCATCTGATCATTTTGTAAACTAAATGCAATAATAACATGACTACTCGGTAACCATCTACAGCACCAACTTCAAATAACCATCCCTTTTCATCTCGCCAGTTTTTACGCGACAAAATGCTTTTAATAAAAAAAGAAAATCAGCTAGGAAAAATGCTTATTGAGCAAATTATTAAATTTGAATTGAGGGGTCTTGGGCACCCTGGTCGTACATGTATTGCTACAACTGGTCATTTTCAAGACAAAGCAAAAATATTCAAAGCATATATTCGAGTGATTATTTACTGCTAAAAATATTGCAGGAAGCAATGTACTCTGCTTTTCCCACCTGGGCCAAGTCACTTACAAAATTTAACTTTAAGAAGCAAGATTTTTGTCGTGCTTTGGACTTGATCTGTAAGCAAAGGGAAGACTGAACAATTTAATTTTTTCAATGAGGTTTCAAATCTTAAAAATTTAGTTTTTTTAAATGGTTCTAAAAACGTCCAAATGTGATCCAAACGGCATTAAAATAGCTAATTTTCTCCAAAAAAATTATAGAAAATCGCCCAGCGGCTGCCTCCCAAACCCCTGTCTGTGATACGTTTGGGTTAAACTAGTTTGCTCACAACGTCTCCCAATTTAGACAATTTTTGAAGCCTTTCTAACTTTTGTTTCAAGTCCTTCCCTTTTAGCAAAATCCAAACTAAGTGTCAACCTAGACCCCGGATTCTGATCCTCCATTCTACTATATCTTTGTCTTTTAAAAAGTCCCTCTTTTTAAAAAATTTTGATGATATCATTACATGGAATTTGGTTTGCTTCCCCCCCAATCAAAAATTCTGGCTATGCCTATGTACCTTGTAAATGGTTTTTCTAAACTTTAATCATAGTCGATTGAAAAACCGAATCGTATTCCTAATCGAATTTGAATTGCGATTGCGCTCAAAATTGCTAAAATACTTACGGTGCAAGCGTTAGCCAACTGCTTAAAAATAATTGCGGCGCAAGCACTATCGCAAGTCAAATAATTGCGCCGCAAGTGCCCACCTCTGATTAGAATAATTCTTATCAATATACCAGCGATAGGCTTGTTTTGCAATAAACTTGATGTCTAAAAGTTCTACGACATTATACTTTGTTAAAGAGAAAGTTATAGTGTGATATTCTCCCCTGATCACTTTTTAAAAATAATCTAGGCCTACTTAGTATTGTCACAATGAAAAAACTTAACTGATGGAGGAAACTTTGTATATGCTAGTGAATGCTGTGTTATACCAATGCATATGCCTTCAGATTTTTTTTTAATGTGCAGAGCCTTCAAATTTTTGAGAAAATCTTTAAAATCTTAGCATTAAACCAGCTAATTTGTAAACACTTACATAAAAAATGAATTAGTTGATTAGATGGTTCGCTTTGAATTGATAGGGGTAGGGCGCTGGCTATGATAGGGTATTACAAAATTTTAAAAAGTTTTTTACGCAATTGCTGGTTTATTGAACAATAACGTTTCGTAATACATTTTAGAAAAAATTACACCACATTTAAGTTTTCAACGTTTGATAAGAATGGTCCAAGTGAAAGCAGAAGTGGCACCCTTTCATTGCTTCCGGCTTTGGCTTCCACAAAAATTTGCCGCTTTTACATCCCTGAGTAGAGTTGCCAACCGTCCCGGAATGCCGGGACCGTCCCGGAATTGACGTCTGGCGTCCCGTGTCCCGACCTGGCCACATCTGTACCGGAATTTACTAACAACCAAGGCGTTCTAACATATAAGTTTTGTAAGCATATATAAGGCCATGTAAGCATGTCGGCTTCGTTCAAAACTGGAAACGGATGTAATTCACGCGAATATTTTTGCAAATAAAAGCAGTTTACATCATTCTGTAGGCGTCAATCAAATAAAAATGAGTTCAAAGTAATGTTATGGACAAGACGTTTCGTCAACTGTGACGTTCTGATGACATAATAATCACGTAAGTTAAACAATCGTAAAATGGAGAATAAATCACCAGTCTCCTTAATTTGAGACGATCATTCGATTTCGTTTATCGATTGAGAAAAACGCAGGTACATTTTAAAACGGTTTTGTAGCTGTAAGCGTAAAAGGCAAGTAAAGAAAGCAGTTTAAAAGTAAAGGCAGGCAAAGGTAAAAATATGACTAGATTGATTAGTTTGTATAAAGTTAGTTAATAGGCCTACTTAGTTTATTGGCCTACATTGCACTGTTAGTGTGAAGCTTTTTTATGAGCAGGTTTTCATTATACAGTCAGTTTTCAGACTTACATGGCCTTCGGTAGGACGCCTTGCTGACAACTCTTTGTCTTAGTCTTAGCGAGAGTTTAGTGATTATTATATTCACTATTTCACTGGTTTCAAGATTCACTATTTCACACGTTTCTTTGATTATGATAAAATTATTTAGAGGCAGGGAGTTGGTTAATAACGCTGCTCGATCATCACTCTATGACGCGCAGCACGTACTGTTGCTTGTAATATAATTCGTGTGTCGTAAGCTTATGTTGCATCAGTTTTCAAATTCTAAGCATTTAGATGTCCCGGAAAGATTAAACGCAAAGTTGGCAACCTTATCCCTGAGTAAAACATGACAAAATTTTAGGATTTCGCGTTAGAAAACTCTTCCATAAATGTTCTCCAAAATCTAAATTTTCAATTATTTGAGGTAAAGGAAATTTTTAGGATAAGTTGATTTAAATAAAAGATGAAAACATGACTATATGTTAGAACGAGAAGGGCGGTTAAATGAGTTTTCCAAATCGGCACTATAAAAATTAACATTCTTAACCACTCAAGTCAGACTCTTTATTTCTTATGACGCGAATTTAATTTCTTGCATTTAAATTTTGCTTGTGTTTCTTGTCTTTTTTCATGCTGATTTTTGAGTACAGAGTGGATTGTTTTTTACTTTTTTTCAAATTTTAGATGGCTAATGACAAAAAGTGGCACATGCTTGCAAAAATTACGTCTGCAAAATTTAAGCAATTTTGAGAGCGTTTTGTGCTCTCACATAGGGATAAAATTTCTAAGGTTGGCAAAAAAAGACCAATTATATTAGATCTTTTTGGAAATCGTTGCAAGTCCAAATTTATATTATGGCTAGTCACAGAATATAAGATTTTGGTCTCCAGAACACGTTGATAAAGTTTTAGAGTTGTTGGTTGAAGTTTCCTCGCTGTTCATTGACATTTTGGGGCTAGCATAGTTGGCAAAATTTCAGAAAATTGCTGAAAATAATTTTATCCAAAAACTACGTTATATAACGGTTAAATCATCAAATAAACATAGTTTTGTATGTTTGGAATTGTCAACGCGGAAGTAAAAGGTGATAAAAGAAAAATACAGTAGTGGGGGAGATAGGTAGGATAGCTTGTGATATGCAGATATCCGATATTGCTGTTTGTAAAAGATCAAAAATTTTAGCCAATGGCATTGCTGCAATGTAGTGTGAAAGAATAACAGGCCTAAGTTCTTCAATGTCAGAGCAGGAAAAAAAGAAAATACTCAACAAAAGTACTTATTAATAATTGCTATAATTTCTTTTTTTGCAATAATAGTTTGGTGTTAATCGTGTGCGTGCTTTCAAAAAGGCTACCAACGCGAAAGCCTAGGAAAGAGACACCACAACGGCGGCTACTTTAAACAAGCAAAGCCAACAAGCAAACAAGTTACAGGAGAATTTACTGTAACTTTTTTAAGCAGTCGCCGTTCTAATGGCTTTTCTCTAGGCTTCCGCGCTGGTAGCTTCAGGCCAGAAAGCACGATTAAAGATTAAAACTCTGGTCCGCAAACGTCAAAAATATCGCAAAAATTTGGTAATTAACTTGCTTTCCAACGTCGCAAGAAAATTTTATAGTAACTTTTTATTTTCTTTGTACTGTAATTTAAATCCTTAGTCTGTCATTTAATGCCTAATTTTTGAAGTAATTTCAGAAAATATGTAATTTCAGAAAGCGTCGAAATGCCCCAGCAAATACCTGTTCGCGGCTAAACATTCCATGCAAACAGTTTTTCATTATTGTTTTCAAAAAATAACTTTTTTATTACAATGCTCAACATAATGGTACTTTATTGTCAAAAAATCAGTTCAGGTACAACAAATATTCTGTTTTTGTACTTTAGCCAAAAAGATTTTCTTTGAGTTTATAATATTAGATCTGTACTTTTTTGTCAATTGACATTTCCAATAAAACAGTCGACACCTTTCTATCAAAGGGTCGATCCAAAGGTTTTCACCAATCCAAAGTTATTTCAAAATGTGAGCCAAATATTTGATTCCGGTTGTCATCAACCAATTTTTGAGAATGGGGGTTGCTGAAAATGCTTTTGATATATCGCATTGGAAATTACTTTTTCATCAGCAAACGGTGTGCGATTATGCAACATTTTAAGTCTTCGATAACGCAGTATTTTGCTGAAATTTTTCAAAAATTGCTTTGCTATTCTTCTACATAACTTTACTCTTGTTTGAGTATAATGGATTTGCATCAGTGTTTGAACTCAGACCTTATTTTTTAAGCTAGGATTTGGACTTAAATCCCTTTAACTCATTGTTGACAACTGCTTTTATTGGAATATTAACCCTATGTTCCTCAACCTTTTTCAGGGCATTGACTCCTCAACGGCAGGGCTTCTGAAGCCCACCATGGTTTTTTGATAATAACTTGAAAACTACCCAAGCTAGAAATTTCAAAATTTCACTGCGTGGTAGAGCATTTATTCATCTTTCAATATAGCAAAAACAACTTTGAAATTTATTCCCGAAAGTTAATGAAATATGCATTTTATTCAAGGTCATCAAGTTTCTGATTGTAAGCGCTTACTTAATAAGCGTTAAAAGGGATTATAATGGTTGTGCGCAATTATAGTTGAGCGTGAAATGAGATTATAATTGCTTCGCCGTGAGAAGCGGCAATGTTAGTAATTAAGAAAATGACGTACACAATGCACTTATTGCCGGTCGACAAAATTGCTCAAGCATCACAAAAATTTTGGACAATTTTAATTATTTGAACTGATCTAATGATGTGACATAGTTAGATGACATATGATAAGCTCTATTCATGCGTTGTATGAATTGATATACATTGCAAAATTGCATTTATTTCTTCATGATTGAGGACAAAACTGTACCGTAAATTAAAACCCCACAGTATAATAAATTATTTGAATTATTTTTTGGGTAAAATACTGCACATACAATGAAAGCCCTGTAAACTTGAAGACAATGTACGTCAGAGTTGAAATCGGCCCGAGCTTTTTGCGTCGGGTTTGGGACCTAAGTTGACAAAAATTTCGGGCTTAAGTCCGGCCTAAGGCGTACTGTTTTTTTTTTCGGTGTACCAAAATATAATCAAAATAACCTGGCAACATTGCTAAATTTTTCAGACCAATTAAACTTTCGCGTTTTTTTGGGCATGATTTGGACTTCAAATTAGTTTTTGGGTTCGGGGTTATATTTTCGGATTGGGGCCGGGTTTGGGCCTGAATTAGTCGGCCCGTTTACAACTCTGACGTACCTACAAAAGAGTTGTTGCAAAACCAAATGCACTACTTTTTTCATAAAATACAACGATAAGCTGCAAGCTGACCTCGTTTTTCTTCAATTTTGGCTTGTTGTTATATTGCATTTAATTCAAATCAAATCTCTCATCACACTTGCTGCATTACGCCGAAGCGTGTTACGAGTTGACGGGGCCCATCTTCGCGTCATTGCGCCGAGACAACACAGATTCATTCGAAGAAATGCCGCAACGGTTGTGAGCCGTAGGCAACATTGTGTCCAATTTGACAGGCCCAAGATTTAAACTTCAGTCCTACCGTTCCAGAAATGAACCCGATTTGTTAAGATTTGAAACTTTTGGAGCAAAATTTTTACTACAACAAACTAACATATTATTTGAATAATAACGGCTATTGTGGTTTAATTTACAATGTTTTACTGTGCTTTTACTCAGTAAAAAAAATTAATACAGTTAATGCGGTTAAAGTTTTTTTTACTATAAGTTGGAAAAATCAATTCATACAAATAAGGGATTTATTCTATCATTCATTCCGATTAAATGCTGCGGAATTGCTCATATTGTATAAAAGAATGATTGTTTTGGATCCTAAAATCGTAAATTTATTGTAATCTCCGTTTTTGAAATCAACCACAAAATTACTCCCAAACGTAAGCAAACAAATAAAATCATTTTCATGCGAAACAAGTAGTAATCGTTGACAAAGTTCTCAGATAATGATTTTAACAATGGAGATAGTAATTAAAGTCAAACCACAAACAAGAACAATAATTAGAATAAGCGCTAAATAAACAATACGGAATAGCAATCAGGCGTTGGTTTTTACACTCAAGTGAGTATTTTCCAGTATTGCTTATCTATATGTACAAAGCGCATTACACTAATGAATAATATTGTCTTGTTAGCGATTTCTAGTTTGTCTTACAAAATTGCAATATAACAATAACTATATAATATACAGTATTTGCTATAGCTTGCAAAAAAAACTGGGTGTTTGTTCAATAAAAAGTAGAATGCGCTACAAAATTATCGGCATTCCTATTATTTTTTATGATTTTTTAATCATGAGAAACACTTCTGTACAATGTAAAAATCCGCCAAAAACGCAAAAAACTTTTGATCGTTCTTGGGGCTTAGTTTACAAATATCCCAAGGTATGGGGGGCACCCAGCAAGGTCTGCGAGAGGGGCTGGGGGTACATTGTACCCAGGCCTGGGATTAAGAATCTGGGGAGGGTCTATAAGTTCACGCGCACTAAATTAGTAGCAGTTCGGTGAGCATGCATGTAAAAGCCGGCCGGATTTCCGGTAGAGATCTTTTTCTTGGTCTTCACGCAATTTTTAACAAAAGCTGGCCGAGTTTGCGATGAAGAGCTTTTTTTGTCTTTACCCAAATAAAAAGCTGTACTGTTGTTCTTACCCTTTAGTTCCCGCCTTGGTCTTAGCAAAAGAGCTCAATATCAGTTTTCGTACCCTGATAAAATTTTTCTCTGAGGATCTGGTCACCTGGCAAGGCCTAATAAAAGCAAGTTTCGAAGCAGTTTAGAAGCTTTATAGGTATTACTGCAATGCGAAATGCAAAAATTTAGAAACTGAAAACTTCTCTGATTATTATTCACGCTTGAGTAGCTATATTCTTTGATTATTATTATTATGAAGGAGCAATAACGTTTTGGTCTCTAGAGAGGGAGGTCTGAGGTTCAAATCTCTGGTAGGTCGAATTGGGCATAGTTTTGTGAACGGTTCGCCACCGTTGCGACATTTTTTTGGAAGAAACTGTGATGCCCGGACGCAATGACGAGAAGATGAACCCCACAAACTCGCTACACCCTTCGACGTAATACAGCAAATTTAATGAAGATTTAATTGATTTAGTTAGAACTATTTGTCACCTAAAACTAATTACAGAAACATTGTATTTGTAAAAATCAATAAATAATGCAAAAAACATCAACTTAGAGGCGTGTGATTGAACTAGTTGACGGCTTTATGTGTAGGTAAAATTAAAAACAAAGCTTTTCATTTTCAATTTTGTAAATTGGATGTAGGGCATTAAAAATAAAGCTAGACTATATTGAGCATTAGTTCATATTTTGCATTGGCCAGTTGGTTGAACAGTTACGCAATTGCTAATGGAACGAAAAGTTAAAAGTCAATTCCCGAGCAGGTCAAATCCGACACAATTTGGTTACGGCTCGCAACCACTGCTACATTTATTCAAAAGAACTGTGTTGTCCAGTGGCTGTGACTCGGAGCTGGGCACCGCAAATCTTGTTACGCGTTTCGACATGATGTTGCTAGTATTGCCCAATGAGGAATTGATTTTGATTTTTTGCATTGACGTATAGCTAACACAATCTGTGACTGCATTGAATCATAATTCGTTTTCCGCTGTAATATATTGTTTTGTTCGATTGTAGTTTGCTAGGAGTCATTGCATTGCAAGCCAATTGTAACTCTATTCAATCGAAATTAGTGTAAAAACAAAAACAAAGGAACCTAATTTTTGTTTATTGCCTCGGGCGTAATAGCTTTTCGTTCGCAACGTAGTCACACTATTTATTGTAATCCATCTAATCTGAAACACCAATTTACTCTAATCCTCTTAATCTCTACCAGAAATATTATGCGTAAAATTAAAATTTTACACCGAAAGCTAGAAATTGGCAAAATTTTTAAAAATTTGTCAAAAACCCTCATTTTACGCTTGAACCCCTTATGCTGTATAAACAAAAACAGTTTCATCGTAATTGGAAAAAACAAACAGGAAAAGTCAAGAAACTTCAAGTTTTTATAGTGAACCAAATTTAAGTAATTACTGTTTGTAACGAGTGTGGGCTTCAGAAGCCCTACCGTAGCAGAGAAAATGCCCGCTTTTTCACAGGTTCATACTTTTCAACAGAAGTGAATTCGAGGATACAAGGCTCGAGGCCAAGCCCAAGAACAGCCTTTCCGAGGACAGACCCTCTCGAGGCCAAGAACAGGAATGCTCGAGGCTAGGCCAAGGACATAGGCGCAAGTGTTCTTCAAAGAAAAGGTCTTCAAGAAAAATTTTCAAGCGTTCTCAAAAAAAAAACAAATAAGGTCTTCAAAATTTTTTTTACAAAACTTTCAACGAAAACACAAAACTTTAAACTGATCGAAATATTTTTAAACGAGTGCTTAAAACTTTAAACTGATTGAATATTTTTAAACGAGTGCACAAAACTCGTTTAAAAATATTTCGATCAGTTCAAGGTTTTGAGAAGTCGTTTAAAAATATCTCGATCAGTTCAAAGTTTTGTGCACTCGTTTTAAAGCATTTCGATCAGTTGAAAGTTTTGTGCACTCGCTTTAAAATATTTCGATCAGTTCAAAGTTTTGTGCACTTGTTTAAAAATATTTCAATCAGTTCAAAGTTTTGTGCACTTGTTTCAAAACATTTCGAGCAGTTCAAAGTTTTGTACACTCGTTTCAAAATATTTCGATCAGGTTAAAGCTTTGTGCACTCGTTCAAAAGTATTTCGATCAGTTTAACGTTTTGTGCGCTCGTTTAAAAATATTTTTAGTGATTGCGATTAATGCTTGTGTTTTGCACTTCTGAGCTTCCGTAGCGACGACTATTTTTTGGTCTTAAGCCGCATTTACCCGGGCGACTTTTTTGCGTGCGATTTTTTGATAAAAATGAATCTGGCAAAGTTGCATTTACTAAACGGCGGCTTTGATCATGATAATTGGTATCTTACTGATGAAAATAATTGTCTTAAGTTGGTTTCATACCAATATTGTTATAACTGAAAACTTTAGAAGAGAATCGGTGCTGCGATAAAAAGTCGCAGTGAGATCAGGTCCGATTTTGTTTTAAAAAGGTTTAGAATATCACTATCGGAATGGAAACAACTTGAGAGAGTCATTTTCAGCAGTAAGATAACTTTCATCACAATGAGAACCATTATTGAATACATGCAACTTTGCCACATCCATTTTTATCAAAAAATTGCAGGCAAAAAAGTCGCCCGTGTAAATGCGGCTTTAAAGAGATACGCGTGAATTTTAACAAAAATTTTGCAAAACTTGTTTGCCTAACACTAATCGGCATTGCAGACAAACTTTTACTCGCACAAATTACGCTCGAGTAGAAATTCGTAACGTTAGGAATTTTTGATGCGGCAAATCTCAGAAGCTCGTTTGGATAATAGCAATCGCCATCGCAGACAGAATTTGCGATAATTTTCCACGTAAGAACTCACTTGCATAATCCACATTTGGGTCGCTTAGTCTTATACTAGCGCTTAAGCATGTTTTCGACCTGATATAAGTAAGGTGGGTTGACGGAACTGGAAAACATGTAATTCTTTCGAATGACTTTGGAATTTCAGAACTCTAGTTGTTTTAAATCGCTCTGAAAATGTTCGAAATGTGATCAAAATAGCAATTTTTTTTTGCCGAAAAATCATAAACATTTCCATGCAACTGGAGGCTGCGCACATGGGCCTTAACTAAGATACGCTTGAATCGGACCAGCTTGCTGGGCACGCCACCTAACTAAGATATTTTTTGAACTAAAATATTTCAACTGCAGCTGTTTTAAGCCTCCCTTCTTCCTTAGCAAAACCCTGATTGCGCGGCTGTACATGAAAACCATTTTTGTAGAAGCCAACTGTTTTTGTTCTTTTTTAGTACTCTCAAAAATATTTAGGTTGCATTCATTGCTACAGATAGATTTTTTAAGTGATTATGGGACGCTGACGAAAACAGCTTAAAACGTTGCCGACCTTGTAAGTCTTTTTTTCATACGTGAATACAGAATTATTAAAGTTGCATCTAATTTGGAATCGAACTAGATCAGTTTTAAAGTCCAAAAGTTTAGTGTATTTTAGTTAGTCCTATAGTTTAGTGAAGTTGGGAAATGTAGCGATGTCCTCATATATTGCTTGCGATATCACATTTTAGTTTCATAGTGAAATGAAAACAGTTCTGAACTTGTAAAGAATTCTAAGATTTGGCGGTAATAGGTTTGGTTTGACCTATAATCTTACAAGAATTCTACTTTTGGTCTTCAAAGGAATACCCCTGATAACGTACAAAAGGTAAATCCATTTGTACAAACTATTTAAATGCTTATCTGAAACAGCATATGCTACTATATAAGTTTTGAAGTAGGACATCCCGAAGCAAAACAACTCACCTCCGTAATCCTGACGCGAGGGACACATTGTCGCTCGGGATATATTGACGCTCGGGCCTTTCTAAAGCCAAATGCGCAAAACGTTTGAGCTACGCTTTTTGTTCTTTCTTTTGCTTTGTGCTTATTTATTTATTTTTTTGTCTTTTTTACTCCAAATGTACAAGTATTAGCGACAACAAAACAATTAAAATAAAATATTTTTGATATAGACTTTGTCTTTGACATCCACAACCAATATACTGTAAATTACTTTAACAAGTGGCTTTTAATTTGTTTTGGTGACCTCCTTTGATGTCGTAGTTTTTCAAATTAAAGTTTGCTTCCACTTTAATGTCCCATACTAATTGCTTAACCTTGTTTCGTCAGTTTTATATTTGCTCAATTCACCCAAGGACAGAGTTTGACAACAGCTCCTGTTTAAAGACCAGAGCTTGATCTTATCTTAATCTCCAAGATTGCAGAAATGTTGCTTTTAGCATTACATTACTACTTGCTTTTAGCATTACGTTACATATATAAAAGATGTATCTTCTTTCAGTGGGAACACAAATTAATGAAGCTGAAGTGAAAAAAGAGTGTAAGTGTTTGCAATGTCTTCTGTTATTATTGTAAGCTGCTGCTCGGCAGCATTTCAAAACTAATTTAATTATAACTAAGGTACAGCAATATCTACGTGGTTAAATCCTGTAAAGTTATAATGAATATTGCTGTGTGCGTTCTATATATAATGCATTTTTTGTCTTGTTGCAGCAGCCTTGATTCTTTCTTGCGGTGTAGCTATAGTGCTGTTTGTTGATTGGAAAACCAAAACTATGCAAAACCTACCATAGGCGTAGCCAGAATTTTTGATTGGAGGGACCCCAAACCATATATCACATACAATGACGTCATCAGAAATTTTGGAATTAGGAAGTTTTTGTGCGACAAAGATATCGTAATTAGAAGATCAGAAGCCGTAGCTTGTGTTTGGCACGTAACCAGGATTTAAATATAGGGTGAGGTCTTAAACCCAAAGTGAAAGGAGCAAAATGTCTAAATAGGGAGACGTGTTGAGTAACATAATTTAACGCAAACTTATCACTGACGGGGGTCTGGGGGAAAACCCCCAGCCGCTGAGCGATTTTTTGTTAATTTTTTGGAAAAAATAGCTACCGGTATGTTAATGCCATTGGATCGTGATTCGCACGTGTTTGGAGCCATTTGAAAGAACTAAATTTTTAACATTTGAAAGCCAATCGAAAAAATTTAATTGATCAATTCTCCTTTTTTTTTACAATTTAAGTCCAAAACACGTTAAACATTTTGCATTTTGAAGTGAAATTTTGTAAGTGATTTGGCCCAGATAGGGGAAAGCAAGGTATATTGCCTCGTTCAAAATTTTTTGGCAGTAAATAATAATCCACTCGAAGATTTTCCTTTGAGACTTTTGTCATGAAAATAACCAGCTGTAGGAGTACGTGTACAGCCCGGGAGCCCAGGCCCCCTCAATTAAAATCATTAATTTGTTTAATGATTATTTCCCCTTGCTAGATTTTTTTAAAGTATTTTGTCGCGTTAACACTTGCAAGGTGGAGTTGGATAGTTATTTTAAAATGATACAATAGATGTTCACGCCTACTAACCATGTTATTGCCCGGGCCGGATTTACATTGCGCGTGGCCCTTCGCACTTTGGAGATTTTTGCAGCATCTTCCTGCCAAATATAGGTGAAAACCAAAAAACATCTCATCATCTGAGCGCGGGGTCCCTAGCTAGTACTGTGCCTTAATATGGTAAATCCAGCCCTAGTTATTGCATTGCGTTGATAAAAAGGTTAGATGAGGGCCTGATATAGCAATTTTTAGGACAAAAACTCTCAATTTCTCCGGAATTATACATTCATTCATTCATTCATTCTTTTTTTATTCTTGACCACCACAACAATAGCAAATGCATGGTAACACAATAATAACACGTAGAGTCAGGAAAAGGAAGTAGCGACACAACGTCAGACGTTAAGACATGCAGAGGATACTGAACACAAAAAAGCGATTTTTATTTGCATGGTTGCTACACCTGTCACACCAGCTCAAAGTACATTGTAAGCCTAATCAATCACAAACATCAACATACACGCAGGCACACAAGATGGAAGTAAAACTAACGACTGGAGTAGTTGTTCGAATGATTGATAAAAAGAAAAGAGAGGGACAGTGACCAGTGCAAGGCCAGGCACGGTTACGTAGGTGGTCAACGGGTGGCGCAACCGGCCCAAAACTATGTTTAGCTCAGCGGAGCATGGTGAGGAAAGAAAAACCACCCTAAAAATGAAACCTCACCGGGTCCAGAAACCCTTTCAAGTAGCAGCTGGTCATAGCATCAAGACAATAACAATTTTGCAATCGATACATATGCATCAAAACAATTATACACAACATATAGCAATATGAGTCACACCATCCACATTGCGTCTAAATAATTAGCTGGTACAAAGTACCCAACTTGTGATCTCTCCGATATCTTAGTCAGAACGAAGGTATACCCACGAGAGGAACTAAATTTGTGTCTATGCAATGTTGATAATGTGTATCTCACACCAGTGAAGGTAGAGTCCGGTGATACTCAACTTAAACGGCAATGGCTTTAGTCACCTTGCTGTGCGATGTACTGGAATTCACCGGCAAGCAGTTAATTGCCTATTTATCATGAAAGCAGTTTTTAAGTTTTAGTAAAATTATTACCAAGTCATCAGGTTTTGTACTAAGTTTTAGCACCCCAGGACTCTACCAAGGCGTTCAAGCAGTAGTCAAAAATAGTAACGTAATAACAAAAAAAAAAAAAAAGACGCAGCCAAAAAAAAAAAACAAAAAAAAACGAGAAAGTAAGCTACAACAAACGACAGATAACGAAAACAAGTAAGGACAATAGCTGCTATTTTTACAAGCAGAGCAATAAGATTATGGTAAGAAATGGATAAATGACAATCTTTTCATAGGGTATAATTAAACATGCCCAAGCAAAATGTTATGTATGTGATGGTATACTGATTTGATGTCAAATAGATCTGAACCAAGAATTGATTAACATAATATCTTGACCTCGAGATCAATAACCAGCATAAGAGAATTGTCCATATTTAAAGTTCAAGTCGATAATTTACTACACCACTTCAGTTTTTGTTGCCTTGCCCAGTCGAACGTACACCTTGCGTAGCCACCATCATCCAATCCTGCTTACTGCTGGGGTTGTAGACTTGAAGAAAAACCTGAAAAAAAGAGAACAAAGCAGGAAAAGGAAAACAAAAATAAATAAATTGAGGAAGGAAAAAATGCAGATTTTCGAGGACATAGAAATGGGATTTTAAGATTAGTGACGACAACACAATATAATCTTTTAGCATACTTCGACCAGTTTATTCCGATCCAAAAACTTTCCGAGTTTTCTAGAACTTTTATTATAACCACCAAGTAGAGTTACTTTTCGGGACTAATCCTGTCCAAAGTGTAACAAGATTAGCAAAACAGCACTATAGTATTACACATAAAACGCAAACAATGCCCTAGAAATCAGACTTGTATTAAGTCTTTACATAAAATGTTTCGCATTTTTAAATTAAATGATGCTATCGTGAGATCCTGGGACTTGAAAAAAGTGGGAACTTTACTTCAGAGGGATGGGCCACGGTGAGAGATAGATTGTTGGCACACATTGGTTGAACAGAACTTTGGAATTATTTTAGAATTGTTTCTGGTATTATATTGCGAATGATTAGTGACAAAGATTTTGCTGATCTAAATTGGTTAGATTAATAAATTAGAAAGAGCTACATCTAAAATGGTTAGCAAAATTGAATTGAGGGGTGGGGCTCTTGTTGTCAATATTATTGTCAATCACTGTTGTACACAAAAAATGCAAAAAAAAAACAGAAACTGAAGAAACAATTGGTATTTTTGTCACATTTTTATCATTGGTGGCATTTCGATTGGGGGTCCCGGGCATCTTGCCTACGCTTATGAAACCTACTCTGCCACCAAGTATGAGATTTGTGCAGTAGTGCAATTAGGAAAGAGGCTAAGCAAGCTTCAGCCAGGTTGAAAGAGCTGAAGCGTCTGGACAATTAAAAACTGTAAATTCGTCAACTGGCTTCCATATTTTAGTCATTTAGTTGTTCCAAATGGCTCCAAAAATATGCATAATGTGATCCAACTGAAACATTTTTTTGAACAAAAATATTATAACAAAAATAATTTAAACAAAAATATTATAAATAATAGAACAAAAAATTAAGTCCACCTCCTTAGCAAAGTTTTGGCTGAGCGCCAGGGCTTTAGCCTGTAAGGCCAGAGTTATAAGTCGGGCAGGACTTTTCGGATCGGGTTTCGGCCTAAAGTTGGCAAAATTTCGGGCTCAATTCGGGCCTGAAACGTGCTTTTTGTCTTAGATGCACAAAAATATATTAAAATAACTTGGCAATCACTCGACAATACCGCTTACGTTTTGTAAATAGCTGTTTAGTGGTACAGAATTTTAAAATTACTTTGATCACTATCGGATTCATTGTCGGATCTTTTGAAAAGTTTAATAGCCTGGAAAAAGGCTGTTTGGAAAAAAGCAAAAAAGATTAGAACCGTTTTCGTCTCGCTCTTGTCAAGAATCAACGCGAGAATAACTTGGAGTCGAAGAACGCGATCTTTTATAGGTTTTTGAGGCGTCAAAATTTTCACTTAAAAAAGAAAAAATATATCACGTGAATAATTTTGATTGGATGATTGTCAAACTTCGTATGTACGCAACCTAATGATTAATTCTTGTAAATTTGAAGAGAGTAGACGAATTCCTTCTGCCGGCACAAAGTTGGTTGCTGTGTTTTGATAAAAATAGCTTCTAGCGCTGCTAAGTGAAATTGAGTTCTTGCTTTGGCCAAAATTGATAATTGTCGCTCATGATATTGGGCAGCGCAGTCAGGATTTTAAAGTAAGTGAAATCCAATGGCCAATTCACATTCCAGTTGATTTAGAGGACTCTTGGCATTGCAGTTTTGTCTAGGCAGAACTTTTGTTGGCTTTTCTTTGTTTCGAATTGATTTGGGAATGTGTTGAGTAATTCTCTCCTGTAATCTTAAGGATGTGTGACCCACCTACCGACAATCACAGCGGCAAAGGTATTGGTATACGACCGAGCTTTGTTGCGTGGTGGGCAAAGCATTCTCGTGGATTGAGGGCAGAATCCTGCGCGTTTGAAAAATAACGCGGGGTTCAACAGCTGACTACTACAATTTTCTTTGAAATTGATTATTACTCCGGCTTCCCCGAAGTAATAATCAATTTGACTAATTCAAAGAAAATTGCTCGTTTTTATCAACCTGT